>JBBPCX010069471.1:0-11336 GCA_037974365.1 Hydrocynus forskahlii | reverse complement strand
GTGGCTTCTTTTTGGTTGGAACGAAAACCTGCACCCACAGCGGCCCTTTCTGGACAGGTTTGGGGACCCCTGCTTTAAGTCCTGTAAGTTGTGAGGTGGGGAACTCTGATCCTTAAGCTTGTCCACATTAGGCAGCAAGTGAACAGTCAGTTTCCAAAGTTGATGTGTTGGATGCAAAAAAAAAAAGGGGGGCGTGTAAGGATCTGGGTGACTTTGGCAAGAGAGAAATTGTGATGTCTAGTTGACTGGGTCAGAGCATCTCAAACAAAAGGTGCCGTTACTTGATGACTTCTATTTAATATTACAAAAGCATTTACTGAATGACACACATTCACACACACACACATATACATACACCCACACACAAATATTATAAATATTTTATATATATATATACATACATATATGTGCTGGGCAACGGTTAAAATGTTTGTTATATGCAAAATTCAATAATTCAAAAGTAGTGTTTATTTTAAAAGTACTGCTATAACAACAAAATTTGGTTTGCAAACACAAACAAATAAGGAGCTTTTTAACAGCAGTGTTTCCTTTAACACAGTTACACAGCGTCAGTTCAAATATTTCTTGTAAATCTTAAACATTAATGTAATCAAATCAAATATAAAACAAAAGCTGTTTGCCAATCCAGGGCATTCCCGTTTTATCTAGTTTGTTATAGAAAAAACAAATTACCCTCAAAGTCCAGAGCCACAATCACAATATTATAGCCGGCGCCTTCTAAGCAACAGCAAGTTCACGTTTAGAAATCTGTTTTCTTTTTTCTCTGAACAGGTCATAGCAGAAAGGTTTTTCTTTCTAAAGGGAGCAGCAGAAACAGTAGCGTGTCCCTGTTAAAGTGAGGTGAAGCGGTCAAGCACAAAAAACAAAGACAAACTTTCAAAATAATAGTAATAGAAATATGAGAATAACTTGCCCTGCATCATAAAACGTTCTAATAAAATGGCGTTAAATGCAGAAAACTCAACACTAGGAGGCAAATGTGACTTGTCTCAGAATTTTAACTGAAAAAGGAATGGGCATTGCTTAAACAGTCTAGTCCGAAGAAATTAAAAATGGCTCTTTTTTGCAGTTATGTTTCTATATATTATATAGCAACGATAGGTACGGTTTAACATTGTTTTCAAAAATATATATTTTATGGCACAGTGGCAGAGGATCTTGTAATTTTCTACTGAATGAATGAGTTGTCAGAGTGAGGTCCTGAGTTACTGCCGGGACTCTTACTTTGACATCTCCAGAGAAGTGGGCCTGTTGTGTTTGGTGCAGGACAGGAGGGTCAGACTTGTCCTCTATTTCTCCACTCACCTCTCCTGCAGGACCTGCTGGCCTTCTCAGCTTATTTCCCTTGTAATTCTCAGAGTTTGAGCCACATCTTGGGGAAGCAATGGCTGGCACTTTGGCCCGGAAAGCTGTGGATCACCTCCGCAGTAGAGAGTTCAGGGAGTATTTGATGAGGTGAGTTATCAGCAGTGGGCCTCTCTGTTCTAGTTTAAAGAACAAAAAGATCCACAGATCTTAGTTTATACCAGGAAAATTAAGCTTAGGGTGACTCTAGAGTGCTTCAACAAATGAACAAGAAACCTCTGGTCCTACTCTGGACTCGGGTTTGGTAAACGGTGTGGATAAATCAGGTTTGACCTGAATGAAGGACGTGTTTTTGGGGAGGTCTTTCGGTACGCACAATCTGGACAAAAGTGTTGGGACACGTGCCCATTCCACAAACAGGGACTTTCGTTACATTGTATTCAAATACATAGACTTTAACATGGAGTTGCTCCCCCCTCTTTACAGCTATAACAGCTTCCACAAGATTTTGGAGTAGGTCTGTGGGAACGTGTGTCTGTTTATTTTGTAAAGCATTTATGAGGTCAGACACTGATGTTGGACGAGAAGGCCTGGCTCGCAGTCTCCGTTCCTGTTCATCCAAAAAGTGTTTGATGGGGTTGAGGTCAGGGCTCTGTGTGGGCCAGTCAAGTTCTTCCACACTGAACTCATCCAACCATGTCTTTTATGGAGCTCGCTTTGTGCACTGGGACACAGTTATGCTGGAAAAGAAAAGGTTCTTCCCCAGACTGGGTCCACAAAGTTGGAAGCATGCTGTTGGCCAAAATGTCTTGGTCTGTTGAAGCATTAAGATTGCCTTTCACTGGAAGTAAGTAGCCCAAACCCTGAAAAACAGGTGTGTCCCAACACTTTTGTGCGTATAGTGTAGTTGCCTGTGTTTAAATTGACGGTGACATTTGAAGTAGACCACAAAAAGCATCAGCTTCGAAAAGCTTTTGTATTTAATGCAGTGCTGCTTGAGTTCGTGTGCTATCTGAAGTAACTTGTTCAAAAATGAATTCAATCTGCTTTTCATCCAGCAACCAACTTCAGGATTGCAATGCCAATCTGTGTTCTGATTGGTCTGAAGTGATGTAATTTGCCTACTCCTACCAAGGATGACCATGTAGGATGACCCTTTGATTTTATTTTTGTGTCATTGTCATACTTTTGTACACAATCAAGTTTGTCTTTTCTTTCGCTTTGTTACAAATCAATGTTAGCATGAGATGTTAATAGCAAAATGTCCTTTTTTTTGATCCCTCTTCTTCATATCTCCTCTCAAAGAATACATAGAAACTAACACTTTTGTTTTGATCTTTTTTCCCTTGCTGACCTCCTTTCCCCTGCCCTTCTGACCCCCACTGTCTTCAGCACAGTAAGTATATTCAACTAGTTTGGCTTTATATTAACCTTTTCCTGCTGCTGACAAATTACACCTCTTAGTTTTGAGCTCTTTAGGTGGGGATAACTGTCACAAAATTGAGATATGAACTGTGCAGGTCATTCAGTCAACATAAACATTTCAATCATATGGATTCTCTCAGGCTAATCAGTCATCAAAGATTTTAAATATTTTTTAAAGAATCCCAAAGCATTGTAGCATAAGCTGAGGCACTTTTTCCTTGGCGTTGTGCGATAAAGTGTTGAAGTAAATCTATGAGTAAATCTGTTATTAAATCTATAAAAAAATTATCTTTCAGTTATTAAATATATAAATTAATAATGATGATGATAATAATAGTATCAGTAAACATATGCCATATGCCAACAACTGTAGTTTATGGTTGGCTATGGTTGTCAAGCAACAGTAAGATGTGGTTGCCAGCTAACAGCAGCCAAACATTATTAATTGACCAGATTAATAGTAATGCTGGAGGCTGAGCGGTGGATTGCATAATGGCTTTGTAAAGGATATAATAAAACTAATAAGCAATGAGAGGCTACCCTTACCCATGATAAAACTGATGCATTACCCTTACTCGGGATTAAATAATTTTATTTTGAATACTAAACACAATAAACATTTTTTTCTGCCAGGAAATATACTTTTTATTTTAAAGAGTATGTTACTGTTGTTATGCAATCCTGGGCTTCTGAAGGAGGATAAGAACTTTCAGCCGTCCGCCATCGTATATTTCAGTCATTTTGCACACTTTATTATACATCATATCTCACAATATAGTGTGAAGTAGATAAAGGTTGTTTTACAGGTAGTTCTGTAGGTAGTTTTGCTTAACGATTGTGCAGTTGTCTTTCTGTGCGTCCCTTTTTCTGCAGTGGGGCGGAATTCCAAATTGCTCCCTACTCCCTACAAAGTGCACTACATCTAAATTAAACAAATGCAGACTAAAACTAAAGTACAGTATTTTATAGGAAAATACCCAGTTGGGATTCCTTCACATGTGCAATACTTTATACTAAAGATGCATGATACGGACACACTATTAGTATTGTGATTTTACTGCGACATAGTGGAATGCCTTTCAAGATATTAAAGGGCCCATATCATGACTTTTCTTCAATGAAAAAGGCTTTAAGTCTGTAAATATTGTTTCAAATGGTATGTTTAGCGCCCCCCCATCCATACAGTCCAGTGTATGGAAAATAAACTACAAAAATGGTCTGCTTTCAAATCATCATTTGTGAGGTCACAAAACAAACATATAAACATATATCTTAGCCCCGCCCATTCATGCACTGATTTACCAACACCTTTAATGATTCAAGACTTGCGCTATCAGTATTGCAGAGATCAATATTGCAGTGATGACAAGCAGACAACATATTGTGCAGCCTTACTTCTTACTTGATAAGTAGTAAACCGTTTAGGAATAGAAGCCAGAATTTCGTTTCAGACCACAGTACAGTGCCATATGAGGTCTGGACTTGGTTTAACACTACTTAGACATTTGAAATGTGTTGAACTTCCCTTTTTTTGATGCAGTTTTACAGCTAATTATATAGCATGGACTATGATGCCTGTGATTTTAATGAAGGTGTCATTTAACCTGTAAGCTGTCTTTTGGCCTGTTAGCTATCCAGTCAGTTCTAGTTTAAAAAAAATAAGTGGTCAGCCTCTCAGTAGGGCTCGACCAATCAGATTCTAGGAACAGAACTTTGTTTTTTGTGATAATATGATTTTAATCAGGGTGTAGCAACAGTACCAGGTACTATGTTGATTGGATGTATTGTATGTTAAGCTCATGCATGGTTTGCGATCTGTTTACCCACAATCAAGGAGCCGCTCTCCCCACCTGAACGGCTCAAGATGAGAAAAGCATGTGAAAGGGTGACGGATGAGACTTTGAAACTTTTTTGGGACGCTTGTTACTAAACACACTCCCGGTCACCAAAACCATTGTGTGGGACGTACAGCAGCATGCATGTGAACTGATGATTGCTTTAACAGGAGTTACATTTACTGAGATATTTGATTAAATGTAAAATGATCGTTCAGATGTTACTGTTCTTGTCTTCAGCATTTCTGGGGTCCAGTAGCAAACTGGGGTTTGCCCATTGCTGCCATCTCTGACATGAAGAAAAGTCCGGAGATTATCAGTGGAAGAATGACCTTTGGTAAGTGTCACCTGCTCAAAGTATCCAGTAGAAGTCCAAATAGCAAGAAAACAGACTTTATGGCCGAGTTGTGTAAACACTAGCATTTATAGAGAAGTGTGAAATTTTATACTTTTTATGGCAAGAGAGGTGTCTCAGGCTCCAGCCAATGGGAGGTTTTCTCATTTCACAAGAAAGGATCCAAATATAGCAGTCTGGCACCACCCTTCCCGGCTCCAGTCCAGGAGGCCTCACCCCACCTACCTGCTCGCTCTTACTCCACGTCTTACTCACACAAATCATTTTTTTTGACCCATTTTGACATGAAATTTGTCACGATAGGACTGTCGTAGTTGACTGCATAGTATGGTAAAGAACAAGGTTGGCCTTTCTCTGTAGCCCATACAGTTTTCTCAAATGCCTCTGTAAAAGCCTGTTGTCCAGTAAGGGTTGATCTTTGCTTCTCTAAAACACCATAATTCACTTCGCATTCCTTTGTTCCGCCAGCTCTTGTCTGTTACTCGATGTTGTTCATGAGGTTCGCCTACAAAGTGCAGCCCAGGAACTGGCTCCTGTTCGCCTGCCACCTAACCAACGAAACGGCACAACTCATTCAGGGAGGGAGACTTATCAAGTACAAGTAAGATCCCACAGGCCTTTTTTTTTTTCTTGACACTTAGTAAAGGGTGAAAAAAAATGACCCAGTTCCAAGACATTTTTCTAGTTTTTGCTATTTTCCTGGCCTGTAGACTTCCAGGGTTTACACAGTTACATGGGATTAATTTTGAAACCCAGTGACAGGTGCTTCTTATCGAAAACAATTGTAGATCATATTATAATGGTCATTCCTATTGAACTCCATATACACTACTTGGAATCACTTGCCATCTTTTATTTTTATACAATGTTTACTCATACCACATTGAACAAGAAGTGGAAAAAATGCACTCCAATTATATGTTAACAGTAATTGTTTTGTCACGTTATTTGTGTTTGACATTTGATCTCTGCTTCTGAAAAATCATGCATTCTGGATGCTATACCCTCCTCAGTACTACGCAGCTTTCTCTGTTATTTTAAAGTGAACAGGACCATTTATCATTCAGGTCACTGGATCTACGGTTTCTTACTGTTCTCCTAATTATTTAGGACTATCATCTTGGGTTCATTTTACACACTTATCTGCAACCAAGTTTGGTTTAGGTTGCTGAAAGCACTGCTTGTAGTTTCTGATTTCATTTGTTTCCTTTCTGCAGCATGGAGAAGAAGATGGCCAAATAATGAGCATCCGTTGAGCGTGGAGGATTTCTGTGATTGACAGGCCGTGTTCAGATCACGGCGCTCCGAGACGCTCTTTTAACTGAACATGAAAGAATCAGAAAACACTTATGTTTTAAAAGAAAATACACATTTAATTGACCTACTAAATGAATAATAAATTACACACTGGTTTCATGCAATTTTCCTGCTCAGGCTTTTAGAAAAGCATTGGAATAAAATGGGATGTATAGACAATGAACTGTGTTAATTTCGAGGACTGTTACGCACATTTAACTTTTTTTATGGTACACATCAAGGGATTGGTGTATATAATTGTCATTTCGATTAATTTATTCCAAAACAAAGGTTGTGTATATCAAAATAATTTCCGATCACATAAATAAAGGTTGTCCACACTGGCCTGTTGCTCGTTTTACTGGTTTGTATGCTACTTAGGGTTTAGCTAATATGACGTTACATCTAACGTTAGATCGAGTCACGTTCCATCCTCACAATGTGATTGGCTGAGAGGCCTTCTATTAATTCTATAAAGATCCCCTGGTAAAATTTCTTTTAATATAACTCCGCCATATTAGTAACTGAGCCACGACAGCAAATTGAAAGGTACAACACTCGAGGCGTTTCTAAGTCTGTTCTTTTTACATGGATTCATATGGCGTGTGTCCAGGTATGCACTACTTCCTAATGCTATAAAGTATTTACTCTGTACTGCACCTAGTAGTAAGGATGTGTCCCAATAATGCTCTATAAGCTCATACTATACTGAAGTACATACTATACTAATTTTGAGTAGTACGAGTTTGGCGGTTTAGTACCCAAACAATAATATACTGCAACATACTGACAGTAAGTGATTGTCTGTTGCTATGCCAGCAAAGGTCATACCGAACTACAGCTCTGAAAGACTACTTTTGAGGAGACTAGTTTCAAAAATAAATCAAAAGGTTTAATATTCTGGCTCCTCTACAAACACAGATAAATTAACTAGTTGGCTTCCTTACGAAGGCCATCCATGCTTGGTAGCTAACAAATTAACATGCATTTACGACTCTTATTAAAAATCTTATGTTTATTCCACACAATATATGTTCACTATATGTGAGCTTTTTGAGTAATGCAGCTTCGCAGTGATACACGACACAGAGCACTGGCTGGGCGTGGGAAAGGGCTGCTCAGGTTAATGAAAAGTACAGTTGTGATAAATGCAAGGACATTTTAGAGACAAAGTCAGAGGGTATACACACTCAATTCCTCAGAAACCCACGCTTGCCTGGTTGAAATCTGCGGATAAGCTGAGTTGAACAGTAGAATCAGACAGAACTACGCCCCCCTGTGGACTCAATAAAAATGGCACATTTATTTGCTGCCGTGCGGTCCAACTGCAGCCTCAACTTCTTTTTTTCACACACATCCCATGGTTTAGGCAAGTGTGTGTGTAATTAATTTTTTTTTCATACAACTTGATGGGTTTTATATAAAATGATAAAATATGTGATGGGTTGAATACATTTGAATACACTTCCATATGGCCTATATATCATTTTTATTTTCTAATTTGTTTCTATAATATGTACTTAATTTCCAAATATTTATGACTATTTCATGTCTGCATAGTAGGCATTACAGATCACGGTTTTATTGTTGAGTTCTGTTACCATATGGCAACCCCAAAAATATAACTTTTTTTAGAAACACAACATTTTTTCCATGTGTTTCCCATGATTCATGCGGTAAAAGGTTAAACTGAGCAACTGATTTTCTTCCTTCTTTTTCTTCCCTGCTTTTATAAAGCTCATATAAGTTTCATTAGCTTCATATGATCATTAAAACGGGATTGTGTGTATAGACGTTTTTTGTCACAATGTAATTTTTGAAATAAGTTCAGACAGATTGCGCACGCAAAGATGAGCTCGCTAATACTCTTGTGGCAATCAATCCTCACAGCTTTATCAGAAGAGAAGCTGTTACTGCAGTAAAGGGGGAAACTCCCTTATTAAGGCTCTTTATTTGAGAAGAGGTATCTAAAGACTATGTGTATATATTAGCAGAGCTGTTCAGCCTGACCTGGTGAAAACAAAGAAAGCAGACAGGAAAAGGATGTACTTTGGGTTCTTTGTGGAGAAAACCACCATCTGATTTGTACTGAAAAGCTGCAGTGGTCATTTCAAACCTTTCCTCCCTGAACACACCTTATATACTTCTTGATAAACTGGAATTGGGGTGTTTGAGGGAGACAGTAATACTTGGACAATAATAAAATGTGGGATAGTGAGCTGTAAGGGTTTGGTGCCCGAGTGGGTAGGATACTTGCCTCTGGACCAAGAGGTCATAGGTTCGAATCCTACCTTCAGCAGACCTGAGGAAGACCCTTAACCCGAAGTTGTTTCAGGGAGACTGCCCCCTGCAGTTAGGGAATGGAAGTCGCTTTGGATAAAAGCATCTGCTAAATGCTGTAAATGTAATAAGGCAGTGGTGCTCCAGGACCACACCTGGACATAATTACAAACGACACTCGTTTGTAATTATTTCCCCTTTAGCCCAAGCTTGGCTCGTGTTGCAGCTCCATTTTATAGGCAGTGCTTCTATTGATTAAAAATGCACCTTAAAGTGATATGGGATTATTTCACTTGTTATAGGGGCTCCCTGGATCATTTAGAACATAGATTTAGTTGGTGCAGTCCTGCACCAGTTTGTGATGTTTTACTGTAATGTCATGTTACTGAGATCATTTTATTGACATAAAAACTATAAAACTATGCACGACTAAAATTACACACACTGACAATGTGGTTCATTTGTCCTGGGACTTTGTAAACTCTGTCGCTGTTGGGAGTTCATCAACACACTCCATCAAAGAACAAACGTAAACAGAAGCTGATCCTGGACGAAGGGTGGCAGAAAATACACAACGCCGTTTTTCTCCCGCTTCAGGCTTATAAATAGAAAACAATTAGTAAAAGAAACTGAACAAATCCTACAAATGAAGAAAAGGACTTTTACCTATATACTGATGACACAACACATTTTAGTCATGTAGCTTAACAGCTCAAAGCCCTTAGATAAGTGAAGTCTAGTCATAAACCTTGATACCACTGCCTGTGTGTAAATGATTATCTTACTACTGCCTACTTTCCATTTATTGAGGTCTGCTTGATTTAGTGATCAAATATTTACCTTTTTTATGAAAGAATAACTACATGACTGTCAAGTGTAATGTGTTAAATATAACACGTGGTTTGTACACTGTCAGAAAAATGAATACATTTTCGTCCCTCGGGGTATAAACAATTTCAGTCTAAAAAATGTACCAGAAAGAGGAAAGGTGCTTTACATTTTTTACAATTTACATTAAACATGTTTAGATACTAAAGGAAAATAAAAATGAATAAAGGCAAATTAAGTGTATCTTAACCTTTTGAACTCTGGGCCATTTATGAGCGTTTTTGCATCCCTTTATTGATTGTGCTACAACATTTTAATTCCATAAGCTAGCCATTCATGCCTTATGTTGTTATTTTTTTTCAGAAGGCCTAGGTCTACTTATTTATGTAATTATTTGATGTGAAACGAATAAGTAAAATATTGATATCATTTGTATAAGCAAATTCTAGTTTTTGCCTAGTGAAATTTTCCTTTAGTTTCTTTTATTTCTACAAGACAATGTTGTTCAGCAGAGATTTAACTTTAGAAATATGTGGGGTAAAGGTCCATAGCCATTGTTTTTATATTTTTTTCAAACTGGGACTTTCTATGGCTTATTACAATATAAAATATGTCCTTATTTCCAGACAGAGTTTAAATTTGACCTTCCTTGGTATCATTATTCAAACACTTTCCCCCAACAGTTACAAACATATGACACAACACCATTATATAAAAAAAATAATATAGCAACAGAATGAAAATAAATATATATTTATTATATAGAAAGACAGTGGGAAAAATTATGATGAATTATGACGAATTTGTTAGTGGACCGTCGCCGAAGTGAACGCACGCTTTATTTGTGCCTAAAGTAAATAATATGGATGTTTTATGGAGTTTCAGCAGTGTGTTTTTTGTGGGAAACCTTTTTAAATGTACTCTTTTGCGCACGCGATTACTCTGGAATAATTTATTGCACAAACACAGATCTTAGACGATCGTATAAGGTAAGATTTCTAGATTTCAGTGATATGTGTGTCATGCTTGTGTGTTACTCCTGTCGCGAGTTATGAGTCTAAGACTAAAGGTTACAAAAATGAACGCAAAATGCGTTCATGGAGTTCAGAAGGTTAAATAATCTAACTGCAAAAAAATAAGTTCCAGTTATGTGCCCTAACTAAAGTTACTGAATACGTATTTAATATGACCAGCCCAGTGACCTTTTCTTTTCCCTGAGATTGTAGTATTTGTCTTACCATTTGAAGAATCAGTTTCATGCTTTCCTCTAATTATTGTTTACAATATGGCTATTTATGAGCTAGCACGATAAAACCTACAATACAGTACGATGACGGTTGTATTACTTGCAAAACTCTAATAGCCTAAAGTGCAAATATGTAAAAGAAATGTTTAAACGTTTGACAGAAAGATCTTGGCTCTTCATCAAAAGTCTTCACCAGTGAGGACAACTCCATTATTAGCAAGCTGATTCTCCAGGATCAACGTCTCATCATCCTACACAAAAACGAATGCTCAGGGTTAATGGATGAAGTGTTCCCCTTATCTAGTGTCGATGGTCTTGGTTGTCTTGGCTCTTTACTGAGTATTCTAATGTAATAAAACATCGAAATTGCATTCTTTTGAATCTTTAAGTGTACAATGATTTCAATACAACACCAAGAAACTGGCCACTATAACAATTTATCGATATCACATTAAATTACTTCACAATGTCTAAATATGCTTTTCTGAGCACATCAGTGTCACAAACTGTTGTATGATGTCACTTAAGTACAGATTATATCCACCCTACTATCTTAAGAGCATAATATAATGTAATTTATTATGTTAAATATATAAAATTTCTATGACATGATATAAAATGATAGTAATAAATACTGTCCTAATTTCATAATTAAATATCTCAAAGACCTCACCTCATCCTTCTCCTCGTAGTCCTTCTCCGAGCCTCTGTAGGCCAGTACATGGATGAGGGTGTACACTCTGTT
>JBBPCX010069470.1:0-11336 GCA_037974365.1 Hydrocynus forskahlii | reverse complement strand
TTATTTCGTGTTCAAATGAACAAAGTCTGTTTATTGTATATGCTTAAAAATTCTAATTAATAAAATTGACGCCCCCCATTTGCATCTGAGCCCCTCTCAGCTGTCTCATTCTCAACGCCCCCCGATGGTTTTCAAATGCCCCCAGGGGGGTGGTACCGCCCCCGTTGAGAAACGCCGACTTAGACCATACCTGTGAATTTTCAACATTGAAAATAAGGGATTTTTCCCAAGATCCCTATCCAAAATACAGGAAATTTAGAGCAGCTTCCCATTGCCATTCCTCTGTTAACATTAAGAAAACAGACTCCAAAACTGCTGTTATTTTTAACGGAGCATAAGCTCTCACATCACTTGCGACACCAGAGCCACTGTCCTGAATCTCGAGCTTCGGAGTTTTGGCTTGTTTATCTATTCAAGCAATGGGTTTTCTCCACTGTTTTCCGACATTTTTAGCTAGTATTAGCGAATCAGACACTTCATGACACACCACTGCCTTCAAATCATAAATACGTTCTATTCCGATTGTGGGGGCACACTCGCCAAAACTGTATAGCTGTGCTGCAGGAGGACAACACTGGTTGTGGGATGTCAGTCACAACTCAGGTCCGGCAGAATGGAGTTCAAAGGATGTTTAATGCCCATTTAAACTTGCACACGCAAGGACAATGTATGATGTATGGCTCTGTAACAAATAAAGGAAGAAATTACTACTGTGCTCATGTTAAACAGATGCTAGATGGGCTAAATGCTTAGTGTAAATCTAGAACAATAAACCGTAATTATTCAGTAAGTTCAGGACTCAAGAAAGTTTTGTTCATCTGAACACAATCCTCAAATAAGAGCAT
This sequence comes from Hydrocynus forskahlii, assembly GCA_037974365.1. NCBI lineage: Eukaryota > Metazoa > Chordata > Actinopteri > Characiformes > Alestidae > Hydrocynus > Hydrocynus forskahlii. The sequence continues at coordinate 10,491 of JBBPCX010069470.1, read as the reverse complement.
CAGCAAATATATAAAATATACAGCACAGCCAAGAAAAGTTAGCCCAGGGCAAGAAGGGGCAACGCCCCCTTAAACAAACGTCCTACAGTAGCTGAAAAATCCACTGGAAAAGGCACAAATGAGATGATGGGTTTCACCTCTTGTTCACTCTTTCCCTCCATGCTCTGTTTGAGCACACGCAGAGATGCCCCACTCACCTGCGCCCAGCTAATCGTCCAATCACTGTTAGTATGCAAATGACCCGGCGTCAGATTTCTCAGTGGGCGGGGCAGAGCAAAATGAGCTGCAACAGCGAGAGGCTTTGAAGAAGCAGCAAATCTCTGTTCTCAAATTCATAGCGACTGGTGAGATAATTAACAACAACCAAAAAATACATCTATATTTGTACAGTCAATGGGGACTAGTCCATTGTTCTTACAGTCTGGTAGAGAAGTGTTTCTTTCTCGATCCCACAAGCAGGGGCGTAGCACACGGGGGTTTCAACACCCCCACTTGTGCTGAAAGGCGATCTACTCCCCCCCACCCGCTTTGACGGACTATTGCTCTCATCAGTTAGCTAGAACCTGTAATTTACATATACAGGCTTGTAGCGAATAGCGAGAGGTTTCCAGGGATATATGGGAGTAGCTGGTCCGCCCTCGCTCAGGGGTATGAAAGCCCAAAGGGGCTCCAGCCAGACAGAGAGGTGCCCTGAGTGCTCAGACAGACAAATATGGATTGTTTTACGCTGAAACAAAGCGAAATGCACACATAAGACCAAATTCAATATATTTGAGGACATTTGAAGGGGATATTTGGCCAGCAAATAAGAATTTCCAGGAAAAGTCCAGAGAAGTGCTCGGGCTGGAGAGACGCGCACAGAGAATCACTCGTGATTATCTTTGAAAAAGTAAGTGTTTGGATTTTATGACACTTCGCTAAAAGTGTCATTTTGCTGGTTGGGTTGTGGCAAAACTGCTTTGCCGTTGTTTTGGAGTTGTTTTATTGTGTTTTGAGCGATTTTTTGTCGAGTTTTTCTGGCTCCGTTTAGCTGTGTATTGATTCGAACTGGTCTGACTGGGTGGATGGGCGGAGTCGACTCTTTGAACTGTTTGAACTGGAGCTTTTTGAATGGGATGAATGGGAGAGCAGTGGTGTTATAGCAGTTTATTGATTTATAATTCTGTGATTTAAAAAATAAGGATTTCTCCAAATAAAATGGCGTCTCTGCTTGCACGAAATGGTACTGCTTGCACTAAAAACCTTATAGAAAATTCATTTTTTATTTTTTTGGGGGCTCAGATTATGAATATAAGTTGCTAAGACCTGTGGCTATGGGTTTTCAGTGTCAGAATAGAAATTCTTCTGATGGACGATAAGGATTCCTGAATGCAAAGTTTGACACAAGCATATATATAATCTGGTATTCCATCCTGTGTTGCGCTTTGAAAATAAGTTTACATATTTTACTTCTCTGGCACATGAAACTTCAGAATCTTAGCTTTGAAATGAGTCCAACCGCAAATAATAATAATTTTGTATGACAGAATTGTGAGCTTTTAAAGTTGGTAATGCAGAACACACAAGATGGCTGCCAAAATAGGGGGTGAAAGCTAAACGGGTTAAAATGATGCTACACGGGTCAGCAACCCTGAGCACGCCTGCCACAGTTGGCACAGAGACACGGCACGCCAGTGATTGTGACAAGGGAACGAGTCTGCTAAGTCCCTTTGCACACTCCTGTACAGTAGGTGGCGGTATGCACCAAAGAGATGTTACTCTACAATAAATTAAGAAGAAGAAGGGAACAAGAGCCACAGATTTCAAAGTGAGCGAATGAGGTGTTTGAGTGCAGGGCTGTAGTCTGTGTGATACACAGGTGTATGCCATGTAACCACTTAGAAAGTTCTTGGGCTTGCGTATATCCAGTAAAACATAGGCTGACAACAAAACTGACACCACTGTAATAGAACAAGACAGTATACCCACTACAGCAAACAATGCATGCAATGGTGTCTCAGGCATTGTCAGTGCTTCCTGGTATTTACACTTGTCGGATTTCAATGCACCTCCTTAGCAGTATAAATAATTGTTAAAATTGTTCATTAAGGCCAAGGGGTATGTAGAAGTTCTTCCATTGTGGGTCATTAAAAGTACTACAGTTTTATTTCCATACTGTAGGCCCGGCCTACATGTATATAAATGTAGAAATTCCGGAAGTTATAATTGGTTGTGATTGTATTTATCATTTGCCTTCCCCATCCCCCCCACTTTTGGAAAGCTTGATATGCCCCTGCCCACAAGTACTAGCGTGAGCCTGTCTGCTGTATAGAGCCGACTGGAGGACCTGTGTCTGTCAGACCCCAACACAAAGCCCCGCCCCAGCTTTCAACTCCCCGCCCCAGCTTTCAGCACAATTTCCCCCTCTCTCTTACTCTCTCTGTCTGTCTGTCTACTGTATCTGTCTCTCTCTCTTTCTGAAGGAACGAAATTTAAGACCTTAATGAACGAAATTTAAGACCTGTGAACAAAATTCAATAACTTTTCAAGGCCTTAATTTACGAATACAAAATTTAAGACTTTTTCAAGTTTTTAAGACCCTGCGGGTACCCTGCATTAGCAGCAGTTTGAAAAGATGTGGCTGGCTTTACCCTTCCAGTTTTGGTGGTATTTCATGATAGGGGAACTATTGCTACTATGTAGTATTGAAGATAACTAATTGGCAGAAAATTAGCAAAAAAATAAGTCTAATTGCATTCAAGTTCTAGATGTCTGCATATTGATATAGATAATGTCCCATTTGCAACAATGAAATGTATGCATATATTTCAAAGACGGTTACTTTTCACTTCCATTACTATGGTGATATTATTTGTAACAAAAATAATACAAAATAGATGCATGTTCACTAGTTTCTGATGTACGCACTGATGTACGTTGCTCTGGATAAGAGTGTCTGCTAAATAACATAAACATAAACGTTTCATAACGTGGTGTGCTGTGTGAGCATTTCTTGACGTTTCATTGTAGTTTTCCCTTGACTGACGGGCACTAAATTCCTGCTGAACATATGGCAATGTTGCATTCTATTGTTACTGAAAGAAATGAAGCAGCGAGATACACAAGCCGTTATGCATATTCATTAAGTAATTAGCACGCATACACCGAGAACAATTTGTCCTTATCTGGACAACACAAGAAAAATTTAATTTCTTATAACAAACAGTAGATTTAATGAGATCAGGCGTGAGTGACTGTTGGCGACTACAACCTTAACTTTGTGTGTAGACAAAACGAAACAATTAAGGAGATGCCTTGGTTTCTAAGCTCTGACTATATTTAGCGATGGTTCTCCAAACAGTTCCCCAAAAAACTTCACTTTTTGGGGAATGATTGTACATCCACTCATACTTGGGATGCAATACTAGTCACTAGAAGATTTACATCCCATTCACACTATACTGTTACATTACATTACTGTACAGTGCTGTGGTGTCTATCTATTGCATGTTGAATGTTGCTATTTGTTGCTCTGTGATCTGTGGAGAAACCTCTCATTTCACTATGTACATGTTCACAGCTACTGATGACAAAAAAGTCACCTTGAACCTTGAACATATTGGTTTTGCCACCTTCTAAATCTAGTCAGCCTTTAGAAGCCTCTTTCTCTCTTTCTCCCTCTCTGTGAATAGGCCTGGGATCATTGTTACATGCCACGCAAGCACACATCTAATCTGACAGTGCAATAGCTGAAAAAGTGTAAAAATATGAGCCGAAAATCAAAGGCTTACTCAATGAATAAATTAACATTTTCAAACGAGGCCTTATCATTTTACAAAGATGAAAATTCATTGTCCCAAAATGCCAGCTTCTCAGATAAGCAATCTTGTCGATTTTCTTCTGAGTCCTCGCGATAATATATGGCACAAAAGCAATGGCAATTTATTCCCTCACTCCAGTGAATGGATCCCCTCAATATATCCCCTCAAAGACCAGTATCAGAAGACAGACCTTTGTTTTTCCCACAGTGCAAGTGAGAGTCGAGGGAATTGACCATTTATTTTAATGGAAATGACTGTCACTGCCAAGCTCAACATCAGACAGCTCTCAAAATGTACACATTTCAGTCTTGTGACTGCAAATGGCTATCTTTCTTCTGTACTGCAGAACTACAGGGGATTCTACAAATAAAATGTTTTTCAAGCTATTTTATTGAAAGGGCTTATATAATGGAAGTCCAAATTTTCCCTTTAAAATTAACACAAGACACCGGGGCCAGTGCACAGCAAAGCTTTTATTTTAACTTAAAGGTATTACACTTTAGAAAAAGAAACAAAACCACCAACATGGGCTCTCCCACTGTCTCTCTCTACTCTCCGGTCCTTCTCTCCTCTTTCTCCCTCGGTCTCTAGCCCACTTTAGCCCTCTCCTTCTTACTCTTGGAGAGCCCGTCTTCTAAGGAGTCCTGGCTCCTCCCTCAACACATTTCACTTGGCCCTCATTCAGGGAGGAGCCCCATGCTCAGTCCTGGGTCCATGAGGGTGCTTCAGAGTAAATTAAATATACCCAATTAGTAAATGTATGTATAGAAAATATAAGAAAATGAACAATAACCATGTAAATCCACGTAAACATCATGCATGCATAAGGGATTAAATGTGATTGCAGCACAAAGTGTGGCGTGCATTTGTATTTAGCCCCCCTGAGTCAATACTTTCTCAGACCCCCTTCTGCTGCAATTACAGCAGCAAGTCTTTTGGGGTATGTCTCTACCAGCTTTGCACATCTAGAGACTGCAATTTTTCCAATTCTTCTTTGCAAAATAGCTCCAGCTCAGTCAGATTTACTTGCTTTATCACTTGCTTTTTGATCTAGAGTCATTTTGTGTAATCAACACAATCAAGTCTAGTGGCTAAAGAGTAAAAATCCCGTCTGATTGCAAAATGATATCTTTACACTTAGACTTCCATTCAAATGACCTCATTTTTTGTTTTTTCATATTCATCCACATTATTGTCCATGCATGGTTCTCAAGCTTAAGCTGTTGGCATAACTACTGACTTTAGCAAGCCGTCAGCAATCAGTGTGGTCGTCTGAAGACCCACCTCTTCAAGGAGCACCTTGGTGACTAACCAGTGCTGTTGTTTATCTCATATACATCTTTTCCAATATATATATATATTTTTTGGAAAAAACTCTCTGGCACTTACCCTCTTAACAGTTTTTCCTTACTTGTGTATTATTATTATTGATATTATTATGGATAAGAGCATCTGCTAAATGCCATAAACGTAAACATAAACGTAAACATAACAAATAATTTCTCTACACTTCTGGTATAGTCAGTCACAGAAAATTACAAGAAGTTACAATTATGATGTCACGTACTTAAAATTTGGTCAACTTTCTATTGTACAGCCGGTGATGTACAATTGCATAAGCACTTAAACTCACAATGTTTTTGTTTTGCAGCTTTTGCAAGCATGACATGCACATTCACAAATACACTGCTATATACTGTTTGTATGGGTACTGATTGTACCAAAAAGTAGTGAACTATGCATTACATCGCTAATGTACAGAAGCGTGATGCGTTCATTTCAGAAAAAATAATTCTGCTCTGTTTTTCTGAATTAATTACCTAATTATCTTGGAATTTCTGAATTAATGACATAATTATCTCTGAATTTCTGAATTAATAAAGTTTTCATATGAAATAAAAATGCGCTCGGTTTTTCTGAATTAACAAGATACAGTTTTCATTTTTAAAAAATGCTCTGTTTTTCTGAATTAATGAGAGAGTTTTCATGTAAATAAATATGTTGTTTTTCTGAATTAACGAGACAGTTTTCATGGAAAAAATAAATACGCTCTTTTTCTGAATTAACGAGATACAGTTTAAAAAAAAAAACAAAAAACAAAAAACAAACATGGTCTGTTTTTCTTACTTAATCTCAGTAATCTGGTAGCTCTTACTTGTATGGACTATGGTTCCTGCCGCTGCTGCTATCAGCCCAAGCCTCCAGCAAAGCGTTTACTTTCAAGTAGTGGGTCATCACAGGTAAGGTATTTAACAAATATTGGAGACGCATCCAGTTTGCAATGAAGCCATGATGCCATTCACTGTTTATGTGTATTTATTGCTCGGTTTTTGGTTTGGGGCACACACTTAAAAAACAAGGTACAGGAATGTAATTTTCTTTGTTGCTACCTTGAATCCTGCAAATTTCCCACTTGTGGGTCTCTGTACCTCAGGTCTGAAAGGTAGAGATGGTCCTTAAGAAGCTAACTGTAAACCTGCATCAGAATCTGTATGGTTGGAATTCCATCTGCATATGTCTCTCAAGCAACTCAACCAATCACAGCCACGCAGTGCTTCAGTAGTGACAGACAAACAAGTTTTAGTCTTGTCCTGACAATATGTAAACTAATTATCTTATCCAAGCAATTGAAAATATAATAGTTTTGGAAATGGTGCTTTTTGATTATCAGTTGTGTATTTTTGCTTTTTGTTGTGCAGAGAATTACAATTTGAAGGCTAGACTTATGACCAGCTATGGCTACATCTTCAAATACCCCTCTCACACAAGATGATAGTATTTGGATATTTTTTCAGAACAGTGGTATTCTTCTGGAGAATATTCAGAATATTGCAGCAGGATCGTGTAGCACATTCATCCGTGCAATGTATTCATTTTGAATAGTATTTTCAAAGCCTCAGATACATTGTTGTACATTTCACTAAATCTCACTTTTATAAATCCAGTGCTTGTGCTGACTTGTTAGATTGAAATAATGAATTAATACACAAAATCAAAAAAAATTACTGGTTTATAATTCATTGTGATTTATTGTTTTGGAATATTATATGAAATTCACAGTGTCATATCTTTAGACAGTACTTAATTCTTAATTCTACAAAATTGTAAGAGAATAAAATTGCAAGTTCATTAAATGTACATCAGATGTTACAAATTGTAACACAGTACTGCATTATGTACTGTATGCTGTGTAACATTTATACACTCAATTTGCGTAACAGTAGTATAATTTTGTCTTTATGATGACACAGTAACTACCACAAAGTATTGTTACAGGGAATTGTAGCAACTACAAGTTTACAATTTGATGATATAGAGTACTCAGGGTTGAAATGATAATAAATTCCAATTTAATTGCATGTGAAAACAACTGCAAGAGAAAAAAAATCTAGCATGAACAGGATTAATTACTTTTTCAGTGTACTGTTTTACTGTGGAACACATTGCTAATGTAGTTTAAATAATAAGTAATTTTATAATCTAGGTATAATGTAAGCCAAGCCCCTCTGTTAGACTTATGTTAACCAAAGTAATGTTTTGTTTTGTTTTGATTAAGGTTGACAGCTCTGTGGTTGGAAAAATAGATTATGCCACTCTGGCTGTTTACATAGAATTGCTACACAGCGTTTCTGTATGGAAAGACAGAGAAGAGGTGAAGTTAATCAAGCATGAGTGTCTTTATATGAAAAACGTACAAGAAAGATGGCCACAAAAAGCAACACAGACAAAGATCAAGACTCTACAGAGGAACATTCTATGTATTCAGCAAAACAAAAGGGCCATGAAAATGACAAGAAAAATAGAAGTAGGGTGGATACATGAAAAGAAACAAGTGAGAACTTAATGGTGGAGGAACTAGAGTTCTTGATATTTCAAAGAAAGCCGCAAAAACAGAGATTCTCTCACATGCTAAAAAACGTTTTCAAATCAAGACACGGACAGTGGGAAGAATTTAGTCACAACATTGTTGACTTTCAAGAAGCATACCTTGATGAGTTTGTTAGTGTGGGAGATCTCTACGAGACACATAAATTGGGGGTCTTAAGATTTTACTTGTTCACAGAGCGTCTGAGCGCTGGAGATTAAGTGTTCACAGAAATGGTGGAAGGAACTGATAATCAGACAGATGCAGCAAGGTCAGATGTGCAACAAAAAACACAAGCAGAATATGGACAGCAGAAACACACAACAGAAGATGACGAGATTTTGACACAGCAGACATGCACTGGGGAAGGTGATGCGCAAAGTACTACCAAGATGTCACCTGTTGTCTCTACTGCTGTTGAGGTTATTGATCTTACATCTCTGTATAATACATCGGAAGTCATTTTTGGTCCTCTGCAAGGTGAGCAGTTGTTAGGTGAGTTGGATAATACAGTCTTACAAGAGCCTGTCCTGCAAATAGAAGAGGCACAAATAAACGTCTACACCTCAACTCCTGTTCATTCTGATATAATGCCTACTGACCCAACAAGTCCAGACAAAGAACATTTCCATGTGACTGTGAAACTTCACAGAGTGAATCTTCTAGATGAACTGATTCAAGGATTAAGCAATCATGAGCCGTTTTGTTAAATACAGCTTAATTAATGAAATGGGGCAGATGCTGATGGTGTGTCCAGGGATGTATACGCATGTTTCTGGACAGACTTTTTAGACTGTGCAGCAGAGGGTGCAGATGTGAGGGTGCCATCACTATCCCCAAAATGGCAAGAGGAGGAATAGAAATCTGTTGGTAGGATATTGGTCAAAGGAATGGATATTTTCCTTCTTGGAAAGCTCCAGCCTTTACAACAGCAGTAACATTTGGTGAACATTCTGTCTCAGCTGATTTACTGTTTGACTTCCTGATGTTGTATCTAAGTCAGTCTGAGCGTGATCTCTTGTTCACTGCTTTGCAAGAGGCTCTTGTTGGTGATGACGAAGATGAGCTTCTCGATCTCATGGATCGCATGGGAGTGAGAACAGGACCAACACAAGATAACTTAAAAGCTGTGCTTCTCCAAGTGGCCGACAAGCAAATAATCCAGCAACCAAAAAATGCACTGGATAACATTGCAGCAGTCGCAGGACCAACTCTTAGGAAGTTCTGGCCCAGTGTGGTTGATATGCAGAAGATGTATGATGATCTTAAACCAACAACACAAAAGGTGTTAAAGCTGATCACTGCCTCTCCAGATACTCCAGCAGAGAACCAAAGTTTGCGATATCTACATCGGTACATAAGGGGATCGGATGAAATAGGCCTCTGGAAGATGTTGAGATTTGTAACAGGGTCTGATATCATCTGCATTAAAGAAATTAAAGTCATATTCACTGCTTTGGAAGGCCTTGCACGGCAGCCAATTGCACATACATGTGGCCCAACTTTGGAGCTGCCATCAGCCTACAACAGTTATCCTGAGCTCAGAGCTGAAATGGAAACATTACTGTCCAGCAACTTCTACACAATGGACATTGCATAGGTGTGACTCACTCATTTACATGGACTCACTTTTTGCTTCTATGTTTAGTTTTTGCCCATTTGTGACTTCATCAGAGCGATCTGTTAAGACCTTAAGAAAAGTTTTCAAGAAAGCAAAGCGTATTTCCAGTGTTATGTGTTTACTCCTATCGATTAAGTGGAATGGATTATTTTGCGAAAGATTCAAGATTCAAGAGCGCTGGGTGAACTAATATTTTATGTTAAATGGGGGTGGGGGGTCCAAACGGCATGGCAGTGACGCCCATGGGTGCAATACAGGCCCACAATTTCAAGGTGGACACCACACCTGCTACACATTTTTTTGCCCTCCAAGGCCTTACATTTGGATTTTACATTTTGGATCTAAACACTGACCACTAGATTTCAACCAGCAGAATTTCACCCCCCAGCAATCTGAATTCTAAAAAGCATGCATGCTGAATCCCTTCCAATACAGTCCCAAAGATCATTTTGAATTTCTAAACTGAGATTTAGGAAAATGGAGGACTTTTGCATGTAAATCCATTTTTAAAACCTGGTTACATGTTTTACATGTTTTTTAAATTACAGTAATTGTATATGTGATGTTGGAAAACCAAACAAAGCTCAGCATGACGTCTGACAGCTCCAGTACAACACAAATCAGGGGAACTTCCATGTAAGGAGCTGTTCAACTGTATGATGGCAATTTACCATTTGTTGATCCATGCTGTTTGCATTCTAAGGGTTAATTGTTACTTGCTAATAATTACTTGCTATTGGTTTATGCTACATGAATGTAGGTAAAAGTAGTTAGAAGTCTTACCCAAGGAGTCACTACTACTGTGCACCAACCATTAGTAGTTACTGAATAATAATCTCAATATCAATATCTGAGAAATAGCTTTAGGTGGCTGGTAGAAATGGGCTATCAGGGCTAGGTCAGATGGTTCTGACTGGCTGTTAAAAGGCATTGTACATTGTATACTGCATGTACACATGCTCATTTTTGTTTTTCTTTCATGAATGTCATTACATGGCAATGCTTAAGGTATAAACAATGATACTGTATTTGCACCAAGCTAGCTGATGATATAGCAGCTGTCAACTGTAATGTTGCAATGTGTGAGATATTAGTCATTGATTAGTCAGCTATATATATGTATATGTGTCTGTGTGTGTGTGTGTGTGTGTGTGGTGTGTGTATGTGTGTATATATAAATATATATATATATATATGTGTGTGTG
>JBBPCX010069469.1:0-11336 GCA_037974365.1 Hydrocynus forskahlii | reverse complement strand
GTGTGTAGACATTGTGACCCATGTTTCCATTAACCTCCATTATAAGGAAATCTGAGTGGGTAAATTTCTCTGCAGTGATGAATCTCACACAAAACCCCACTGTGAAATTCTTTCTCTGCATTTAACCCATTCACCAGGTGATGCTGCCACCAATGAGGGGCACCCGGGGTGCAGTGTGTGGGGACGGTACACAAGCAGTTGGGACTTGAACCCACAACCTTCTGGTTGCAGAGGCAACTCCCTAACCACTAGGCCACCAGCTGCCACAAAAAAGTAGTTGGCAGCCAGGAACACAGCGCCCGGGGAGCAGTGTGTAGGAGCAGTGCGATGTCTTGCTCAAGGGTACCTCTGAAGTGCCACTAGCAGTCTTGGGATTTGAACTCTCAACCTTATTATCACAGGGGCAACTCCTTAATCTGTACAAAAGCACAAGTTCAACAAAACTGTATTTCATTCAAAGGAACTGGATAAATGTAACTAGTTAGGCCTACAATGCTGAGCATTTTCTGCAGTGGATATGGGCCCTCACTATCTCAGTCTTTAATACTGCAGATTCTTGTTGTTCACATAAAGATTAATGCCTGTTTTGCATGTCGCTGAAGGATGAGTATGAGGTCAAGTATGTGGGATTCATCATCACACAGTGACAATAGTGCAGGAGGGAAAAAACACAGGCAACAGTAATGAAGCATCAGATACCTACAACCCACCACAGACTCTAAAAAAAAGGACATAAAATACTTAAAATTACATAAAATTTGGGGCTCAAATACTGTGCCGCCCAACGTACAGGCGTACCCTTTAAAAAATAGCTAAAAAGCAACATAAAGAAAAGCACTAGACTAACCTAAATGCAGACCTTTTTTAATCACGTAATGATTAAAGAAATGAGTAAAGAAAGAAAACTGAACTAACTGTGAGCCTATTCTAAATCTAGCACAAAAAAAGGAAAAAACAGAAAAGGGGAGTTGTGGACTGCGTTTGTAATTCCTGGCATTCCTCAGTGTTTTGAAGGAGCTTGTGGAGCTACAAGCAGTGACACAAAGGGTCGAGGGCTGCTGATGTAGTCCATCCTGCACAGCCCGGCTACTTATATGGTCATAAAAGTCCTTGGCTTGCACATACCGTCCTCATTAAACATTAAACTCTGGGAGTGACTCGCTCCGGCTCTCCCGACCGCCCCAAGTCCATTTTGGTGGAGTTCTTTTTTGTCAGACTTTTACCACTCGACCACTTCTGATTCGCTGAAACTCTCAAGGCACTGGACGCTGAGTGGCTGTGAGAGCAGAAAGGAGGCGTGGTCTGCGTCACCCAAACCCCGCCCCGCTCTGGACCGCACCCGGAGCTAGTAGGCGAGCAGTAGTGCAAGTGAAAGAGGGAGGGAGACGGAGGAGAGGAAAAAAGAGAACGAGAGCGTGTGAGAGAGTGGAAGAGAAAAAAGACGAAAGAGGGGAGAAGAGAGCTCGCCAGTTTGAGCAGAGGTTGCGGAGAATTTGCAAAAGCAGAGAAAAAAAAGTACTGCAACCCCCTGTTCTCTTCCAGCACAGCCCTGAGCAGAGCGCGAGAAGCAGGTAGGTCGGTTTAGTTGAGTTTTTTAGTTTATTTTTTGCTCAAAAAAGCAAAGTGCACTGAACCAGGAAGGACGAGTGGAACTTGCCCACTTCACTGGGCGGGATGTACCGTCCTAACACCTCAATATCTTTTTTGCAAACATCTGTTTTTTCTCTGTTTTATGCTGTATGAGAGTTTGTGGATTTTGGTATTTGTTGTTAAAAGTGCGACGATGAACTAAAGGTTGCGAAACTAAAAAAGAGCAAGGAAAGTTACAGGAAGAACTGGCTCCCATGAATGAGTTGTTAAAATGGAGGGAGGAGGACAACAAACAACAAACAGAGATGTCCCGTAGCCCGTAGGCTCCCAAGCGGCTTTCAGAGTGCATTAGTGTGATTATGGGCTCAGATTTGGGGAATAACTCGTCCTCCCCTCTCTGATGTGACTCTGCTTGCTGAGCAGCACTCGGATCGTTCACAGTGCTGCACGCTGTGACGTCACCAGCTGATTCCGGTCCTCGCGCCGAGTGACGTACCGCGTTTCCAGGGTGACAGCAGTTCTCTTCCTTTTATTCTCTTTTATTCACTTAGCAGTTTAACCGTTTTAAAATGTTTATGAAGTGACTTTACACTAATTACAGCAGTTAGTCAGTCCATGCCGATCTCTGTAAGTACACGAGTGACTTACACCACAAATTTGACGCTCAGCGTTGATAGTAATATCGACAGGCCACAGCTGCCCGCCAGAGAACCAGCCTAGTCGTCTCTGGTTAGCGCTGTAAGTTGGCTCCAGCAATAAAACCTGATCCTGGGTCAGCCCTGAATGACCCAACCCGGTTCTCTGACGTCACAGTCTAAGCTACTACTTAGCTAGCTATTGTTGATTCTGTGTGGTAGTCATGTTTATCGGAAAATATGACCATTTGTACAGTGAATGAGTAATAACTTTAGTCCAAAAATGGTGCAAGTGGAATTTGGGCTGCACAGTATATCGTCTGTTAGTCGTAATCGCAATCAGTCTCATCAATACTGATATCATAGAATAATTTAATTGTTTTCATTGAAGTTTGTGTGGGCCACAGATATTTTTCCAACCTATGTTCAGAATGAATACTTCCTTTATACTAAGCTATTTAAGTTATAGAAAAGTGATGATACAGATCCTTTAATACACTGAAAATTGTGCAGTTGCAGTATGTGGCAGTATAATCGCAATACTTTATCGTAATATTTATCCATATCGTAGGTTGACTGTACAATACATTTTCATTTTATGCAATGCAATTTCAGTTGCTGTGTGGGCCCAGAGTTTCTAGAGTGATGCATGTCACGCACAGCAACATCCCTTCACGAAAAAGATGATTTGGTTTTAAAAATATTCTCAGTTCTGTCACTTTGTGGTGATAAGTGTTGCTCCAGGGCACCGGGAAGGGTGGGGAGCTTGAGGAATGGTAGTGTTACGGGGAATGTGCTCACACCCTGATTTTGTCCTGTCTGACCTCAGCATTGGACAATTAGCATGTAGTTAGTGTAATTATGAATGCCTGTGTTGCCTGGGTTTTTTGGCTATCTTTAATCGTAATAATCAGGGACCATAAATTCCGGTCCTGGACCCCAAATTTGGGCACATTCAGCAGGCAGGTCCAGAGGCAGAGGAGGCTTTCTGTGTTTTGGCATGTCTGTGTTTTAGGACTAGGGCTGCACAATTATGGCCAAAATGACCATCTTGATTATTTTTATCAATATTGAAATCATGATTATTAATCACAAAATGATAATCACATAACTATTTTAGGTAAAACACATTTTTATTGCACTTTCTATTTTAAACAAACAGTAAGTGAACAAGGCTTTCAGTTCAAAATGAAACCTCAAATAAAAATAACTCATAAATAAGAAAATGAAATTTACCCAAGACAAAGGGCTAACAAAAAATAAATATGCAATTGCAGTCATTTTTTCATAATTTAGCGCAATTTTCACACATTTTCTACACATTTAGAACCAAATGTGTTAAACTAAATGTTGCGCTCTAAATCTAAATGTTGCACTTTTACAAACGGCGACTCTAAATGTGGGATTTTAATGTATCACTTTTACAAACGGCGAGATATGCTAATTGGCCTCACCCCGTGATTACAATTGGCTGTTACTTAGCAGGGGGCTGGACTGCGTGCTGTGATATCCCTTCATCAACATGGAGGATTTGCCTTAAATAAGCTTAAATGTAAATGTTAAATTTGAAAAATGTGTCTCGCACTCTAAATGTGAAACTTCACAGTTAGATAGGGCTTGGTGACACCTTTCCAACGACCCCTTGTTTGCTATAATAGCCCCCAGAGATCCAGAGTTATTAGGCGAAAACCTTTCACCTCGGACAAAAGTAATGGGTCACCTGGGCGAGGTGAACGGTTTTCAGCTAATAACACCTTTCCCAAACGAGGGGTCTTTGGAAAGGTCTCATCGAGCCCTTTCTAACCGTGAAGTTTCACAGAGATTCCCGGTTGCCCCGAGCCGCGAGCACGTTCCGTGAGGGACTAAAGTATTGGTGGTGAACGGTTTTTGGCTAATAACTCCGGATCTCCTTGCTGCAGGGCGCGCTTCTGTTTTAGGCATCTTAATGAAGCCCTAATCTTTCATTCGCCCCCTGGTGGTTGGCTGACTATTGGTTGAGAAAGTGCTTGATTTGATATGCAGGAGAGCCCACTATTCAAATGTTAATATCACCAACGATCATCTTAATTTAATCTTGGTGATCGTGATTAAAATTCGATTAATTGTGCAGCCATATTTAGGACACATAATACATCAAAATGATCTGACCATTATGCTATTGATTGTTGTAAAAAGCTTTGATATGCAAATGGATCTCAACCACATCCCTACATTTAATTCCATTCCTAACAGCAATAAAATATGTTGTGTGTGTTCTGATTAATCAGACTGGTCAGTGCAGGTCGAATTTTAATCACCAAGATTAAATTAAGATGATCGTCGGTGATATTAACATTTTCACCATGAAACATGGAGGAATTACATGTGCTTTATTATATTGTTTCTGAATTACTCTGCAATTTGAATGATTAGCAAGTCATTCTAAAGCCATGGTTCTGCACCCCAATGTGAATGTTATTCACAAGAGGGTGCTATTAGCTCTCAAATGATTTTGAGGTTTCACTGAAAGAGAGGAAACCTACACCTGCAAAATGATTGTTACAATTTTAAAATCAGAACCAGACAACTTTATTGATTACAGAGGACTGCTTATGCAACAACTGAACAGAAAACAAATAAAAACACAAAAGAACAATATAGAATATAATATAGAGTTAAAAATAAATAAAAAGTCATACTAAAATGAAGTATGGTTAAATATTTGAAGTGAACATTGAACTTATACGATGAACCAATTAACTGTCAAAAATAAATATTGGATTACTCAATTAGTAATTTAACATTGAGAGAATTCCAGTATGTTAGTCTCTTATTAGTCCCTTTAGGCTGAAGTGTTCAAGGTCCTTCTTAGGGCTTGTTAGGTATGACATTTACATTTGGGCGTGACTCATCCGTTTTTTTTTTCTGTCAAACAGAGAAGAGTGCCAATTCATATTGTGCTTGGAAACACGGTCAGAGCTTGATAAATAAGACACACCCTCAGTGTCCTCTGAAGTTGCTCATAAAAAAGCAGTGATTGTTTTGGTTAGGAAACTGACCCATGTAGCATTGGCTCAGGTGCGTGCGCGCGCACACACCCACACACACACACACACACACACTCACACTCTCAGTCACAGTGTGTGCTGGGCCTATCTGTACCTAATTATCTCAATGTTTAAGGGTGTGGCTGCATTCCTGTTTCTTAAAAGTTGGGCATCAGATAGATCAAACATTGCTTTCCTAGTCCACATAAAATGTTGTGTAGTGTGTATACGTTCCATATATTTGAATTATATGTAAAATTTGTGTTTCTTAGTTGATCTGCTGTAACTGTGTATTGTCCACATTGTCTGTGTGGGTGTGTTAGGAGGCATGGTTACATGCACCTTGGCTGTGGCATGTGTGTGTGTGTGTGAGTGAATTTGTGACCTGAATTTCTGCCTGAGTGAAAGTGACCCACTTAAATTGCACCTTCTCCGTTTTCATCCATAAATCTCATCCCCTCTTTAATTATTTCTTTACCTCACTTTATCATTTACATTTCTCTCCTACTCTCTCTCTTTTCTTTCTCTCTCTCTCTCTCTCTCTCTCTCCTTCTGTCCCCAGTCCAGATGTGGTGGAAGAGATGTGTGGTTGGTCTAAATCTGTCAGTGATGTTATAGCAAGCGATGAGAGAGATGGGGTGAGAGAGATATGCTGAGAGAAGGGGTGGTATGTGGATTCATGTCGATGACTTTCTGCGCTGCAGTGGAGAGAAAGAGGTTAATCATTGACTGTATGGCTGCTCTTTTTGCATCCAAGATAAGCCCAGTTACTGTAACCTCAGTGTCAGACTATGGATTGGTATAGTAGGACTGCAAAATATGGACAAAATACTAGTACTTTGATTAGACTGATCTATTAAATTATATTCATGGATCACTGATTACATGATTAAAGGGACAGTTAAGTCAAACAATTTTACGTCACAGTTTTCCACTTACCTCTGATGTTGTCAGTCAGCCTTTTGAAGTCCAATTTTTATTTATTTACTTCAGAACTGGAGCTATAAAGCTAACATTGCTAACAAACAAGCAAGAGTTCTCAATATAGCTGAAGAATTTAAACCCAAAACAAGAAGAGTTCAAACAGTTCTGCATTTACTGGACTTTTGGCTTCAATTATCTTGCTAACTTTAAAATCCAGCTTTGTGTAGCTATCAGTTTGAACACTTCCTAGTGTCACACAGAGCTAATTAAAACACCCACAGGGGTTTAAGGTGGTTGCTGAAGCACAGTGGATTAGACATTTTGGTGCTAGTCTGCCTACACAAGGCTCAGCCTTCAGCGAAGCCTGCTCTAACTCTCAAGATCAGAATGAGTCAGCTTAGCCACATAGATCAGCTATAGTCATATAAGGATGCTGGTGGTGTCATGTGATACAGGTTAAAGTCTGGTCTTAAAGCAGACTTGGTCATGTGTTTATTCTCTGAGCGAAAGGAGAAGTCTAGGCCCAGCAGTGCCGGCGCCAGAGAGGATATACCGGGCAGGCATCTTACCGGGGGGGGTGGGGGGGGTACTGTATTGCGCACTTTTATTTTTAAAGTACTGCTGTCTGAACAAAAGTGCAGTAACATTTGGTCTGCGAACACTTTAAACAAATAAGGTGCTTTTTAACAGCAGTGTTCCCTTCAACACAGTTACACAGCTGTAGTTCAAATATTTATGTAAATCTCACTTAAACATTAATGTAATCAAATATAATATAAAACCAAAGCTATTTGCCCCTGCCAGGGCATTCACATTTTAACTAGTTTGTTTTATAAAAACAAGTGACTTTCAGAGTCCAGAGCATGGGGGTGGAACCATTATAGCAGTTGTAAAGGGGGACCAACTCCATATTAAAGTTTATGTATCTGAATGCAGTGTCATTGAAGTATCTGTTGGTGTAATGGTCAGGTGTCCCAATACTTTTGTTCATTCAACGCTCTGGGTCTCAGCTGGTTTTCACTGGGGTCAGGCATCCCAATACTTTTGTCCATATAATATGAACAAAAGTAATGGGACATCTGACCCCCGCAACAAACAGCTGAGACGTAGAGCTATAGACATAGAAATATATGTCTATGTGTAGAGCTGTGTGCTGCGCGCACTCACAAGCACAAAAAAGCAACAAGTAAATAATGCGTTAACGCGATAATAACGCGTTAATGTGCCCAGCCCTAATTGTTATATGTGTTGGTTTTGTGACATCACAAAAGCTATGATTTTAAAATTAGCTGTTTTTGTACCTTATTCTCCATATATGGACTGTATGGATGGGGGGGAGTAAATGTACCATTTGAAACAATATTTACAGTTTACAGTTTTAATTCCAGAAAAGTGATATGACGCCTTTAATATATTGAAAGGCTTTGCAATTGCAATATATAGCAGTAAGATCACAATACAGATATTTTGTCCACATCAAATCAGTGTTGAGTCAGTAAAAGCCTAAAAAAGCAAACACATCTTGGCTGATCCACTGTAGTCGAGATGAGGGGAATGTACATTTGATTCCTCGCCAAACTGTCCATTTAATCATTTGCCAAAACCCCACACCTGCCTCTGTCCTCACAGAGCTGAACAAACAGCTGAAATATGCTGTGCGCTTGTCACTTTGTCAGTCATGTGTCTTCTTCTTGTTTTCATTCCTCAGCTGACATATGATGAAAGCCTTAATGCTGTCGATGTCAGATACGAGGCACATCTGTGCTGTTCTGCAGCTGTTTGTAGTTGCTGATTTGGTTTCCCTGTCAGTTCTTTGTGTGTGATTTGATAAAACTAAAAGCACTTTTTCAT
Organism: Hydrocynus forskahlii; assembly: GCA_037974365.1. NCBI lineage: Eukaryota > Metazoa > Chordata > Actinopteri > Characiformes > Alestidae > Hydrocynus > Hydrocynus forskahlii. The sequence continues at coordinate 3,310 of JBBPCX010069469.1, read as the reverse complement.
ATGTGTACAGGACCTGTAACTGTACCTAAACTGTACTGCGATGCACGCATCAATTTTCCAGTGTATCCTAGTGATGGTGTTTCTGATATGCCATTCTCTCTCCACAGTTTGTGGCCGGTCATTGTCCCAGAAACTTTCGTGAAGTTATTTTGTCAGAGCTGCTTTTGTTATTGAGGTCTTTTATTTTTTTTTTTATAGTCTTGTTTAAGTTTAGTTTTTTCCCCCATTGTTTAGCTGTACGATGAACCCAGCTAACCTGTTAGTGTTGTCCTGGCACATTTCGTGTTTAGAGATAGATTTGTTGGCCTTATAGAAAACTCTTACTGAAATGTATCTTCAGCCCAAAAAGACAGTAGTGCTGATGTATGTTTTTTTTTTTGTTTGTTTTTTTTTTTGCACGGATAGTAAAATAAAAAGGTCTCTTTCCAAGTGTGTCTGTTGTTATTTCAGTCAATCAGAAAGCAGTTTTGTAGTTAGTTCAGCTGCAGTCTGCTTTTGGCCCTGCTGTTGAGCAGCACAGGTACTGCATGGTAGCAGGTTGCTTTATTTGTAATGAAAAAACATTTGTTCACAGTACGGTATGGTTTCTTGTTCCAATGGAAAAGCACAATAGTTGATCCAAGCAATATTTTCTTCTCAGTTCTAGCTATAAGCGTTTGTAAAGCCACTGTTGTGTTAATGATCCTCCTGAAGACTTCCAGTTGTTATGATTTGTGTGTCCAGGCACTGGAAAAATTCACTTATTTTCAAAGGTATTTAGAAGATTTGGAAAATGTTCATCCCTACGCTACTCGACAACTGCTGTCTGGTCCCCATCAATTCAGCCTACTGAGTCCAGTTTTACCCATACAGTTATTCAGTTTCTGCTAGCCAGATCCAGTGCATCACTGCTGGCAGAAATCTCCCTCTTCCTCCTCGTTTGGTGTCTTTTCTTCTTGTGAAGCATTTCTCCTTCTTTGGGCTGCCTGCGTTTGGACCCTCCCTTCTCAGAACACACCTGTACAGATCCTTGCAAATAGTACAACAATAGCAGGAAGCCAGAGTGAATTGGATAATCTCCGAACAAACAGGCCAGTGCTGAAAGCTGCTACATCCTGATCCAGCCTTTCCGACAAATTCTGCAATCAGCAGCTGCAGCCTTTTTCATGCACGTACAAAAGCTAATAGCAACTCTGGAAGGAAGCAGTGGCGATTACAGCATATAAAGTATTAAAACTGAGCTTCTTTAGGCACTGGTAATGCATAACTGTACAGAGCCTGATGGACACATCCAGGCCAGAGGTTTAGGCCCACCCTTGGTTTTTCTTTTAAAAATAAACAATACACTGCACTTCCAAAATTTTATCACAAAAAACATTAGAAATACCTAAAACAAATGTAACTGACTGGTTTTCAATATTTTGTAGTGTGCAGTAAGTCAAGTCAAGTAGAGCTTTATTGTCATCCCAGTCACATACACATAGTACACCACGAGACGAAGTAACGTCCTCCTGGTGCAACATATAACAGAGCAGCGGCATACAGATTAACAGTTTAAAAAAAAATGTTTTGGGGGGGGTGTTACAATTAAGCTATATACAGTTAACCCCCGCTTATTACGGGGGTTACGTTCAGAGGGCACCAGCTGTGAAAAAACGCAAATTTGTGATGTGGTAAAAATACCTATTTTTATAATGTAAACCCTAAAAAACCCTCCCAAATATGCTCCTAAAACGCTTTAATTTCATTTTAAACTCAACTTAATAGAAAATTAAAGAAAATGTAAAGGTAACTGTAAAAAATTTAAATGTAAAGGTAAACCCGTATTTGTACTTTACTATGTACACTGAACTGCTGTCTCCCGCAGTGCTAGAATGTAAAATTCTGATGTTACCCCTACATAGACTGTACTGTAATTCATGTTTTCTTTGGTATGCACTGTCGTTTTGTTTGGTATAAGCAGGGTAAATACAGTAATAATTAAATTTACAGTAATAAATACAGGGCTTTAAGAAGAACAAAACAAAAAATACGAGAACATGAGATAGCTCCATGCGGGAAACTGTTCTGATGTGGATTGGCTACTTTTTGCTCAATTTTCATCACAGTTTTTAAAATATATGATATTTTATTTTAAAATATATATTTCGTATATGTAAAATTAAGTATATGGTCGTGTGGTGTGACTGATGGGTCTTATAGTGTGACTTGAAAAAACTGTCACACCATATGACATAGTGTCACACCATATGACATTTTGATTAGTTAAGCTAATTTACTGGACAGCTAAATAGAGCTAGCCTATATTTAGCATGCTAGTGGCCACATGGCAGCAGTGATCTTTAAAAATTCATAAGTAAGATTTGTGAAAAATAACTATTTTCTATGCAAATGATGTCACACTATAAGACACCAAACTTTAACCACTGTTGATGTTAGATACAGAACTTTTTAACTAAAAATCTAAAAAGCAGAACTCACCTCTCGACCATGCCAATCACTCCTGAGATGTTACTGTAACTTCCTGGTTAAACACGGTCCTCTTCATCATCAAGATGTCCAAATTATTGCCTGTTCAAAATATACAATATAGTGTCATGCCATATACATTTACATTTACGGCATTTAGCTGACACCCTTATCCAGGGCGACGTACATCAGTGCTTGAGTAGTCCACGTCTGTATCTAGACCTGTAAAGCTAAGCTTAAGTCAATTATCCACAATTCAACCAAGAAACTGCACGCTCGGTGCAGTCAAACAACGCCTATCAAAATACCTAAAACACCTGTCAAAGAAAGTCAAGAGTTAGTGGTAAGAGTTTTTTTTTTTTAGTATACAAGAGAAGTGAGAGAAATGGGAGACATCATTGGTCACCAAGGTGCTCCTTGAAGAGGTGGGTCTTCAGGCAACGCTTGAAAACAGCGAGGGAGTTCATTCCACCACTGTGGTGCCAAGACTGAGAAGAGTCTTGACGCATGTCTCCCTCTACTTTTGAGCAGTGGAGGCTCAAGACGAGCCGTGCTTGAAGCCCTGAGAGGACGAGAAGATACGTTGCTTGATTAATGCTGTTATGTATGGTGGTGCAAGTCCATTCATGGCTTTGAAAGCAAGTGTTAAAGACTTGAACTTAATGCAAGCAGCTACATGGAGCCAGTGAAGGTTCCTTAATAAGGGTGTGGTGTGAGTGAACTTAGGAACGTTGAAGACTAACCTTGCCGCTGCATTCTGAACCAGCTGAAACGGTTTAGTTACCTTCTGTGGAAGTCCAGCCAGTAGAGAGTTGCAGTAGTCCAGCTTGGAGATGACCAGAGACTGGACGAGAATCTGCGT
>JBBPCX010069468.1:0-35219 GCA_037974365.1 Hydrocynus forskahlii | reverse complement strand
ATAGTTGAAATATTAATAACAATGGCTAGTTGGTTGTTTTGGTTGTATATTGATAATTGTAGGAATATTTAACAAGCGAAGTTTAAATTTCAAACTCGGCCCGGCGGCGGGCCCACTAGAGGGTGCTTCTGCACAAAAGGGTTAACCTGTGGGTGATCCAGTAGGGTCCAATGAAACTGGGGGTGAGCTTCTGGGACTCAGTGTGGAGGTGGATGTTCCTGGTGGAAAGCCAAACCCTGTCACCAATATGGAACAATTGTCCCGGAGGGTGTCGGCAGCGATGTTGTTGGATGTAACGATTGTTGGCCTTCTTGATGGCTTCTTGGGCCTGAAGCCATTGCCCCGGACACCTGCGGACCAACTGTTGGGCCGATGATACGTCAACCTCCGGTTCCTGATGGTCAAACATCGGAGGCTGGAAACCATTGCATACCTCAAATGGGCTCATCCCGGTGACCGAGGAGGTAAGGAGGTTGTGTGACAGCTCAGCCCAAATGAGGTAGCGGGCCCAGGAGGTGAACTTTGGCCCTCTGTCCAAGACGATGTCCTTGGGGAACCCATGTAGATGGACTACATGCTCCATAATTAGTTCGGTGGTGATTTTGACTGAGGGGAGTCCCGGAAGAGCCACCAGGTGCAGGGCCTTGGAGAATCTATCCACGACTGTCATGATAGTGGTCTTTTCAAAGAACAGAGCCCACTGCACCTGCCAAGGATTACGTTGTTTCGCCTGCTGGATAAGATTTTGGTGATCGGTCCAGACAATGCACGGGACACGGCCGCCCTGAAGCCAGTGACGCCATTCCTCCAGAGCCCACTTGATGGCCAACAGCTCGTGGTCCCCTACCCCATATCGCTGCTGATTGGGGTTGAACTTTCTGGAGAAGAAACTGCAGGGGTGCAGTTTCTGGTCTGGACCTCGCTGTGAGAGGACCGCGCCTATGCCCACATCGGAGGCGTCCACCTCAACAATGAACAGTTTGGTAATGCCCGGGTGAATAAGGATGGGGGCTGAAGTGAAGAGTGAGCAGAGACGGTGGAAGGCCTGGATGGCGTGGGGGGTGAGCTGGAACGGAGTCTTGGAGGGACGTGTGAGAGGTGCTGCGACTGAACTGATGCCCCGGATACAGCGACGGTAGAAGTTTGCAGACCCCAGAAAGCGCTGGAGCTGTTTAAGCGAAGCAGGTAGAGGCCAGTTTCGCACAGCATCCAGCTTCTGGGGATCCATGGCCACACCCTGAGGAGTAATAACGAACCCCACAAATGTGGTGGAACGCTGGTGGAACGCATTTTTCCAACTTGCAGAACAGTCGGTGGGCCAGCAACCTCTTTAGCACTGCACGGACATGCTGGTGATGTTCTTCTTCTGTCTTAGAGTAGATCAATATGTCGTCTAGGTAAGCGAATACCCAGTGACCCAGTATGTCCCTCAGCATGTCATTAAGTTGTTGGAATGCAGCTGGACTATTACACAAACCGAACAGCATTACCAGCGTTTCGTAGTGGCCGGTGGGAGTAATGAAGGCCGTCTTCCACTCATCGCCCTCCCTGATGCGCACAAGGTTGTATGTGCTGCGGAGGTCCAATTTCGTAAAGATGGTGGCACCAGAGAGAGCATCCAGGGCGGTGTTGGTAAGAGGGAGTGGATGACGGTTCTTCACTGTGATTTTGTTGAGAACCCGATAATTGACACATGGTCGGAGACTCCAGTCCTTTTTCTTCACAAAGAAGAATCCAGAGGCCGCTGGAGATGAGGAGGGTCGGAGAGTACCGTTGTGCAGCCCCTCAGCAACGTACTCCTCCATGGCATGCTGTTCGTCCTTAGATAGGGCGTACAGCCAGAAGCGGTGTGGAGTCGTGCCAGGCAGGAGATTGATGGCAAGGTCGTAGGGTCTATGAGGAGGGATTTGAACAGCCCTACGACAACTGAAGGCTTCCACGAGGTCCCGGTACGGCTCAGGGGTGGTGTTGGCATTGATATCGGGATCTTGGGACTCCCCGGAGCATGTCCCGGCCGCTGCCACGAGACTTCTGCTGTCGCCAGGAGATAAGGGGATCATGCTGTAAGGGCCAGGGGTAGCCCAAGATGAGAGGAGGAAAGGTGAGGTGAGTGCCAAAATGGCAGCTCTTCGTGGTGAGAATCGATGAGAAACTTGAGAGGGGTAGTGCGATGTGTGATGGGACTGTTCTGAAGGGGTCGACCGTCGATGGCAGTGATGGTTAACAGCCGGGATAACGCTTTTATTTCCACACACAACTGTTCAGCAAAAGAATGGTCAATAAAATTGCCAGCGGCCCCCGAATCAACAAAAGCAGCGACACTGACCAGTTTGTGGCTGAGTTGGATGTGGACCTGAACCATAAAACGAGAAACGGTTGGTATTGTGGAGGTGACGATGGGTAACCCGGGTGAAGACCTCCGTTTCCTCACCGGGTCTGTCCGTTTCCCAGACGGAGCAGACAAATGGCGTAGTGGTGGTCCGGTGCTGCGCAGTACGTGCACAATCCTTCTTTATATCAGCGAGTCCGCTCCGCCTGGCTCAGGGAAGCGCGTCCTAATTGCATAGGTTCCACCACGGCTCCTGAGTGGGTGTCGGAAGGAGGTGGAGGCTCCGGGATGTTAGGTACGACCTTAAATGGAGCGATGGTCGGCGTTGGCGACAGGGTATGAGGGGAAGCCTTGGGACGGCAGCTCATGCACTGATCAATGCGCATGCAAAGTTGTATCAGTCCTTCCAGCATTTCGGGCAGCTCCCGTCCTACCAGTTAGTCTTTGATACGAGAAGCTAACCCCTCGTAAAAGGCCGTCCGGAGGGCGGACTCGCCCCACGCTGTCTGCACAGGGAGGGTGCGAAACTCTGCCATATATTTACTAACCGGACGGTCTCCCTGCCGCAGATGGTGCAGCTTGGAGGCAACCTCCACCTCACTCTCTGGGTGTTGGAAGGCCGCCTTGAGGAGACGAGCGAAGTTGTCATAGATGTAACAGTATGGTGTTTGCTCTCAAGATGGCCGAAGCCCACTCAGCTGCCTGCCCAGTAAGGAGGGAGACGAGAAGTGCGATGTGGGATCTTTCAGTTGGGTAACGATCCGGCTGAAACTCCAACACAAGTGAGAGATTAGTGAGGAACACCTTGCACTTCCCGACTACACCATTCCATTTATCGGGTAAGGAAATCTTGGGGGTGATCTGGGTGGTAAATTGAAGAGATGAGGAAACGGATGGAGTAGCCGACTTGATGTTGAAGTCCAAGCACCTCCTGATTCAGCCCTTCTATCTTCTTACCCTGCTGTTCAACCAAAGCCACCAGCCGGTGCCAGTCCACCGGGCTCACAACCTTAGGCTCATTCATTCTGTCACAGAACGGGAGGTGAACAAGAACGTACCTGAGGCTAGGTGTATCGCCCTTGTAGCGTAACGGAAGAACCTAGATGCGGACAGAAGCGAGAGGGCTGGTTGAATCATGCTCTTTGATCTATGAATGCTTTGAACGGAGTATGATTCCCACCGGAATCTCCATTCACAATCATGCACTAGTATAGAGAGAGGTTTACTCACGTGAGTGAAAGTGCAGCGAGTCAGGGCGGTGAGAACTCAATGAATGAGCGCCTAGGAAATCCCTTTTCCTGTTTATATACTATGTGACACGCTCATTTCCTGTGACCCTTGCGTGTCACGTGACTAGTGCATGTGACACAAATTTAGGGAATAAGTTACTTTAACACAAAACAGAAATGTAGTTTACTCTCTTCTGAGTCCTTGAATCTCTTGCTGTGTGTGTGCGTGTGTGAAGCGGGGCGTGTGTGTCCTGCAGGAAAATTCTTGAGTGAGGGTCTGCTGACTATCTGGGAGGGTGAACTGGAGTCCATCTTGGTTATCTTTATAAAGGCTCCATTGTGATTGGGGGTCGTAAAGTGTCCCTTCAGCGTTGAGTCCTTTCAGGCTCTGTTGTTCAAACAGAAGGAACTGTTTTTGTTCAGTCAGCCACCTCCTTGTGCGTGCATGTGATCGTCATATGTGTATCAAAATTTCTCTAATCCTACACTCATCAGGCTGGAAAAGGTTACAAAACCATCTCTAAAGAGTTCAGACTCCAGCAATCCACAGTAAGACAGACTGTGTACAAATGGAGGAAATTTAAGACCGTTGTTACCCTCCCCAGGAGTGGTTGACCAACCAAGAGCAAGGCATGTAATAGTCGGCCAGGTCACAAAGGACCCTAGGGTAACTGCTAAGCAACTGAAGGCCTCTCTTGCACTGGCTAATGTTAATGTTCACAAGTCCACCATTAGGAGAACACTGAACAAAAGGAAGAATTAATTTAATGTTTTGGAATGGCCTAGTCAAAGTCCTGACCTTAATCCAATTGAGATGCTGTGGAAGGACCGGAAGCGAGCAGTTCATACGAGGAAACCTGCCAACAGGTAAGGAGGAATGGAATAAATGTCCTCCAAGCCGATGTGCAGGACTGATCAAGAGTTACTGGAAATGTTTATTTGCAGTTATTGCTGCAAAAGGGGGTCACACCAGATACTGAAATTAAAGGTTCACATACTTTTGTCATTGACAGATGTAATGTAATATTGGATCATTTTCCTCAACAAATAAATGACCAAGTGAAATATTTTTGTTTCTTTTTTTAAACTGGATTGTCTTTATCTACTTTGAGGACTTGTGTAAAAATCTGATGATATTTTATGTCTTATTTATGCAGAAATGTAGATTCTAAATGGTTCACAAACTTCCAAGCAGCACTGTATATTAAATGCAAAAAACTCATTAAAGGGCTTCAAAATGTTGAAGATGTTTGTGTTTTTATCTACATTTAAGTGCACAGCAATCCCTGACCAGACTTCAGGTGCACTAGCTATATGTAAATTCAGTCATGAGTCAGCTATGCTAAATCATACATGAAGAGTAGAAAACCAGAGACCTAAGGTGCATCATAATTAATCATGGTAAAGGGATTGAAGATCACACATTGTTGCACAATAAAATTGTGTACTCCAAGTATTCACTATCTTTTGACTTTTACTGTACTTGTTATTTACTTTAAAGTACTCCAGCTACACCCACTGCTAACAAAACTCACAGACATCACTCAATACAAAGTCAAAACTGATTCTGGAAGCAATCTCAGCATAATAACTGTGCCAGGAGCTTCATGAAATGGGTTCCTGTGACAGAGCAGCTGCCTGTTTCATGTACCTTTGTTTTGTTTACCCTGGTCATGTGTCTGTCTTCCATGTGAGTTTGTTGTTGTTTATACCATAGCCCCATCTTAGCCCTTCCCCTTGTTACCCTTTTCACCTGTGTCATGTTCTTATTTCCTCCCCTGCCCAGGTGTCCTTGTTTCCCTCGTTAGTGTATATACCCTTGTGTTTCAGTGTTTGTCAGTTCTCTGTGTTACTGCCCCAGTCTTACTTTTTTGTTTTGTGACTTCCACATGGACACATTACATCATATGTCTATGTGGACTGGATAATCCATGCCACATGCAATAAATGACTGGGTATATAAATAGGTAAAAATAGGTAAAATAAAATTCTTCTTTATTCATTTGTAAATAGCATTGTGTGGAAAATTACTATTTCATGCAGAGTGGATAAATAAAAATAATTCAAAATACATTTTACACAAGCATATTCTACAGAAAAGAATTACTTTATTCTTTCTTCTGTAAACATTATGGAGAGTTTTTGTCGTGAGATTTTATTTTGTTATGTAATAAATCTTTCTGGTAAAAATTAGGGATGCACCGAAATGATTTTTTGGACCAAAACCGAAAACCGAAAATGAGGAAACACTTGGCCGAAAACCGAAACCGAAAACCAAAAGAAATTATTATTATTAAATTACTAAAAGAATAAATCTGTTACAAAACAGACAACGCAAACCAGACAATGCAAATATACAATAAAATTTTAAATAAAATATTTTACTTTCTTCTCTCATAGAACTAGTGAATTCAAGTGCATTTTAATATTCTGAGCGAAGTGCATGAACAAATTGCATTCAGAACAAGTGCTTTAGAAACTGCTGAAAGATATGCAACATTCTCTGTAGGCTTATAACAAAATAGTGTATCAAAACAAAGACTGACATATATTAACTGTAATCACTGGAAAACTTTCTTTTCTTTTCAAAAACACAGACAGAAAGTGACCATTCTGTCATACGTGAACACACCACAGCACAAAATTCTACCTCTGCATTTAACACATTCACCGAGTGAAGGTGGTCGAATTTTCGGTGCATCCCTAGTAAAAATACTTAAAGCTGATAGTCTACACTTATTGTAAGTTCTGTCTCTTCAAACCCAAAGCATTAAAGCAGACATCACATTTAAAACTAAACAGTATTAGAAATTCAGGTTAAGTGCCTCTTTTTCAGGCAAAACAGCAAGCAAAGGACTGATGGTACATATGTTCCGTTTCTACTCGTTTCTGCCTCCCTGGGGGACAGCAGTGTGTGGCAGAGTCAGCGCAGTACCAGAGGTGCAATGTGAGCAGGGGTTCCCACAGTGGCCCGGTGTATGGAGCTCATTGCAGTGCTACTGTACTGCAGCCTAAACCTGGTCCAAGCAAGACTGGCCTTGGGGCCCTTTAACACAAGCTACTGAATAATTCACAGCACTGGAGTGAGGTTACATCACTGCCAAGCAGCGTTTGCTTTCAACAGCAGGCTGACCTCAATGTGATAGAAAAAAATCACACCAGTGGCTGAAGCATAATTTCACCAGTGCCTAAATTAGGATGAGATTTGTATAAAAATAACTCCTGTGTGCCAAACACCCTACCTTGCTCAGTTACCAGGGCTGACAATTTACCTTAACACACTGCTGTGTGACTACAAATTACTCCCAATGGGAGAATATACAAGCAAACACACACACTCACTCACACACACACACACACACACACAAATGGACATGTCTTATGTCACTAACACAATACAAGCACAAAAAAGAATGGACCATGAGCTAGAGCTTGGTTGTCTTGGTGGTGTGGGAACCTTCTCTCTTGGAAGTCAATGTACTGTTAAATTGTATGTTGTTAGAAGTTTCAGTGAAATAATGTTCATTCAGTCATTCATTCATTTTCTGTTACTGTTTACCTGGTGTCATGTCTGGGCCAGCTCGGTCGACCACCTTACGGAGCCTGTCCCCAGAGTTTTGACCCTGTTATAGCCCGGGAAGCAGAGTGATGACGTCATTTGACATAAGACATTTCTTTTTAACAAAACCTTTGGTTTCCCCTCTTAGATGTTTTTTTTATATTTATTGTTTAATAACCTTTCTATTTTTTTTGTACTATTATTATTATTATTTTATTATTTTATTATATTGTTGTGTACAGTGTCCTTGCATGTTTTGAAAGGCGTTTTTCAAATAATATGTATTATTATTATTTGTTGTTGCGTGCCTGGTCATCGGGAGCCTTGGCAACCCTGGTTTGCTCGTTTATTGTTTGCGTTGTGTGATTGGCTGTCTGTGTTTGGGTCTGGGTTTGAAGGCACGGCCAATCTGGAGGAACGACGCATGGTCACAAAACTTCACCTGTAAACATCTTGGGTTTGTAATGATGTTTATGTGTGTTGACTCCTCTGTCTGTGTCTGTGTATCAGCCTCTGGACTTGTGTAGGACAGTCCCCCTGAGCGCTACACCAAGGACAGCTCTGCCAGTGGCAGAGCTTCCTTCTACTTAGCAACCAGTCTGTGATTAGAAGCTCCACCGGACTCCGAGCAGTACCAGTGACATTTTCCCTCTTGTGTTTTGCTTCCCTTTGTTTCAGCAGGCGTGAGGTCTGCTTCCATCTCCACTACAGCTATTTGAGTATAACCTTGTGACTGGCCAAAAAGGCCACGTAACCTGTAGCTTGGTATAGAGACCGAGCCTTCTCTCCCTCAGACTTGGGTCCTTTTCACAGGAGTGAAGGTCCTACCTCCTAAAACTTGTGTGGACGCTTGTGTTCTTGTTTGGAGCTCAGTGAGATCACCCTTTAGTTAAATATATTAAACTTGCTTTGTGAAACGAAAAGTTGAGTCCTGCAGTTGCATCTTCCCAGTGAACCCGACATGACAGATGACCACATCCCAAATATGGACGCCACAGCCGTCCCCCTCACCAGCAAAGAAGACCTGCAACAGCAAGTAGCAGCCTAACAATCCCAAATGGAACAGCTCGCTACTGTAGTGAGACAGCTGGTACAAGTGGTGCAAGCAACGCCAGTTCTAGTGGCTCCTCAAATGACAGCCACTTTTACGAAAACACCTCATCATGCCTTACTGCCCGAACGTTATGGGGGGACCCTGCTGCCTGCAGGACATTTTTGCTTGCATACGAACTTTATTTTGCAGAATATCCAGAGATGACTCCGGCGCAAAAGGTCTTATTTTTGACCCAATGCCTCACGGGACATGCACTGGAATGGGCCACAGCCATGTAGACTCAGGGACACCTGATGGTCGCACAATACACTGAATTTGGGCGACAGGTTAAGGTGGTGTTTGATTATCTGGACCACGGGAAGTCTAGTAGCACAAGACTGTCACAGTTGGGCCAAGGAGCTCTCGCTCTGTGGCAGAATATTCCCTTAGCTTCCGAATACTGGCCACTGAGAGCGGCTGGAATGAGCCTGCGATCCTGGCAGTGTACGGAAAAGGGCTGAATGTCGACCTCCAGGTGGAGATCGCATGTCGGGACAAGGGAATGACCCTGGACCTGCTCATCAGCCTAGCCATATGCCTTGACCAATATATGAGGGCCAAGGCCTTTCCAAACTTCACGAGGGGCAGCAAGACTGGGGGGGAAGCACTCGGCCAGTTGTTCCAGCTCCTTCCGAGCCCCAGCCAGAGCCCATGGATGTGAGCGTAAGCCAGCTAACCCCTCAGGAGCGTAGAAGGAGACAACTGGAGGGCTTATGTCTGTACTGTGGGGGCAGGGGGCACCTGGTGGCCTCCTGCGCACTTCTGCAGCCGAAGGTTGCTTCTCCACCACTAGTATTATCTACCTCATGCACCCCGTTGTCCCTGTGTACAATGCCTGTTAAGTTAACGTTGTCTAACATATCTTTTTTTGCCCTTTTAAACACCGGGTCGGCTGGGAACTTTGTGTCTAAGGCTGTGGTCTCCTCCTTCAAGATCCCCATCAAAAAGTTGCCAGACTCTATCCCAGTCAGGGCCTTAGATGGGAGGTTAATTTCAGGCAGGAAAATCGCCTTCAGCACCACGTCTGGCCATTACCAATATTCTGTTATGCCAGACAGCCTGGTAAATGCTCTGTCGTGCATCCAGGCATTTATGAACGATGTATTTAGAGACATTGCAGAAATACGTGATCATCTACTTAGACGATATTTTGATATACTCAAAAACTTTTACTGAGCATGTAGGTCATGTGCGTACCATCCTTTGTCACCTGCTCAAGTACAGGTTGTACGAAAGGAGCTCTCCTTTCTCTGCTATCGTATAGGACCCGGGGGGTGCTGATGGATGGGGACAAGGTAAAAGTTGTGACGGAATGGCCGGAGCCCGTGACTGTCAAGGACCTGCAAAAATTTTACCATAGGTTCATTCGAGGCTTTAGTTCTGTGGCAACACCGCTCACTGATTTACTTAATAGGAAGCCCGAGAGGCATTTGGGTGGCTGAAGTCACTATTACCACAGCCCCAGTATTGAAGCTGCCAGATCCAGTTAGGCCTTTTATAGTGGAGGTGGATGCCTCTGAGTTGGGCTTAGGTGTGGTGCCTTCACAGAGCTATGACACCCCTCTGAAGATACACTCCTGTGCCTTCTTCTCACGTAAGCTGACCAAGGCGGAATGCAATTATGATATTGCCAACCATGAACTGCTAGCAGTCAAAGCAGCATTAGAGGAGTGGTGTCACTGGTTGGATGGGACTAGATACCCCTTTGTGGTGTACACTGACCACCGCAACCTAGAGTTTATCCATCAAGCTAAATGGCTTTGCGCTAGACAGGCTCGGTGGACCTTGTTCTTTAGCAGGTTTAACTTTATCATTACGTATCACCCAGCTTCTCGTAATGTAAAAGCAGATGTCCTTTCCAGGCATTATTCAGCTCCAGAGGAGCAACAAACTAGTGAACCTATTATTACCACAGTGCTCATTCTAGCTCCCATTAGTTGGGGCTGAATACACTAAATCCTGTACCTGAGGCTTGCCCAGAGGGTGAGATTTTTGTACCTGAGATGCTTAGAGAGAAAGTGATTAAATGGGCACATCAGTCTCCTGCAACAGGGCATCCTGGGGTCCACCGTACTGTTGAGGTGCTTAGACATAAATACTGGTGGCCATCATTACGGGCGGATGTGGAGAGGAGTGTAGGTTCCTGTTCCATCTGTGCAGTGTCTCAGGTTCCCAGTGCACTGCCTGCTGGGAAATGTATGCACCTACCGGTGCCGAGGCGGCCATGGTATTATATTGCAGTGGACTTTGTCACAGACCTCCCGGCATCTAAAGGGCACACGGTTATCTTGGTGGTGGTGGATCGCTTTTCGAAGGGGGTGTGGTTCCTTCCTTTCTGTTCCTTACCCACCACCTTAGAAGTGGCTGAGGCACTCTTCCGGGCCATGTTCTTGCCATATGGCATCCCGGAGGACATCCTATCTGACCAAGGTCCCCAGTTTATCTCATGCGTCTGAGCTGCATTTTTTAAGAAACTTGGGGCTACTGTTAGACTGACATCAGCCTACCACCCGGAGTCCAATGGTCAGGCTGAACGGTCGGTACAGGAATTGAGTTGGTTCCTCCGGGCTTATTGCTATGGGTGACAACATGACTGGGCAGAGTTCCTAGGATGGGCAGAGTATGCCCAGAACTCATTACATCACTCCGCTACCGGCCTAACACCCTTTGAGTGTGTCTTTGGGTGTCAGCCCCCGCTCTGTCCATGGGATGGAGAGCCATCTAGTGTTCCCAAGATAGATGGCTAGTTCCGCAGGGTGGAACGGGTATGGGAGAGAACACACACGTCCATCAGAAGAGTGGTTGGTAGGTTCATGAGATATGCAGATTGGCGTCAGAGGGAGGCCAGGGGTTACAGGTAGGCCCAATCGCTGGGGGCGTCCTTCAATGGCTTCAGGGATGGTCGGGGTGTCCCCTCACCCTCCCCTGGAAGCCGGCTCTGGGGGGGGGGGGTTACTGTCACATCTGGGCCAACTTGGTCACGCACCTTACGGAGCCCGTCCCCAGAGTTTTAGCCATGTTACAGCTACAGCCAGGACGCAGAGTGATGATGTCATTTGTGTGCCTGGTCATCAGGAGCCTCGGCAACCTAGGTGCGAGTACTGAGCACATTAGCTGGGTTGCTAGGCACCTGATGGCATGTCTGTGTGTGTCTCATTTGTGTGAAGTGGATCTGGTTTGCTCGTTCATTGCTTGTATTGTGTCATTGACTGTCTGTGGGTGGGTCTGGGTTTGAAGGCATAGCCAATCTAGAGGAATGATGCGTGGTCACCAAACTTCACCTGCAAACGTCTCGGGTTTGTACTGATTATGTGTGTTGACTCCTCTGCCTGTGTCTGTGTATCAGCCTCCAGACTTGTGTGGCAGTGGGGGAGCTTCCATTTACTTAGCAACCAGTCCATGGTTAAAAGCTCCACCGGACTCCGAGCAGTACCCTCTTGTGTTTTGCTTCCCTTTGTTTCAGCAGGTGTGAGGTCTGCTTCCGTCCCCACTGCGTCTATTTAAGTGGAACCTCGTGACTAGCCAAGAAGGTCATATGACCTGTAGCTCGGTATAGAGACCTAGCCATCTCTCCCTCAGACTTGGGTCCTTTTCACAGGAGTGAAGGTCCTACTGGAACCACCTAAAACTTGTGTGGACGCTTATGTTCGTGTTTGGAGCTCAGTGAGCTCACCCTTTAGTTAAATACATTAAACTTGCTTTGTGAAACAAAAAACCGAGTCCTGTAGTTGTTTCTTCCCAGTGAACCTGACATGACACCTATCCTGGAGTCATCGGGACTCACTCCCATGCAGGGACTCACCCTGGGTTGGGCACCAGCCCACTGCAGGGCACAATTTAATGATACATCAAAATAAATAATCAGTTTATCACTTTTTGCATGAGTGGTTGTGGGTGTATAGATGTTAATTATATTTTTATAAGTTGTCGTTGTTTCTATCTCTATATCTACACCTATGTCTATATCTCTTCCACCTTGCTCTCTCTCTCTCTCTCTCTATCTATCTATCTATCTATCTCTGTCTCTCTCTCTCTCTCTATATATATATATATCCCATTCTCTGGAAAAGTCCAGAGAAGCACTCGGGCCAGAGAGACGTGCACGGAGAATCGCTTGTGTTTATCTTCAAAAAAGTGTTTGTATTTTATGACACTTCGCTAAAAGTGTCATTTTGCTGGCTGGGTTGTGGTAAAACTGCTCTGGAGTTGTTGTGTTTTGAACGAGTTTTGTAAGGTTTTTCTGGCTGCGTATTGATTCGAACTGGTCTGACTGGGCAGATTGGCGGAGTCGATTCTTTCGGACTGACGGGGAGTTTGAACTGGAGTTTTTTTAATTGGATGAATGGGAGAGCAACAGTGTCATAGCGGTTTATTGATTAATAATTCTGTTGAAAAAAATAAGGATTTCTCCAAACAAAATGGCGTCTCTGCTTGCACGAAATGGTATTGCTTGCACTAAAAACCTTATAGAAAATTCATTTTTTATTCGTTTGAGCTCAAATTTTAAACATAATTTGATAAGACCTGTGGCTATGGGTTTTCAGTGTCAGAATAAAAATTCTTCTGACAGGAGCAATAAGGACTGCTGTATGCAAAGAAGTTTGACACAAGCATATATAAAATCTGGTATTCCATCCTGTGTTGCTGTTTGAAAATAAGTTTACATATTTTACTTCTCTGGCTTTGAAATGAGTCTTAGCTTTGAAATGAGTCCAACCGCAAACAATAATAACTCTGTATGACGGAATTGTGAGCTTTTAAATTTGGTAATGTAGAATACACAAGATGGCTACCAAAATAGGGGGTGAAAGCTAAACGGGTTAAAACGATGCTACACGGGTCGGCAACCCTGGGCACGTCTGCCACAGTTGGCACGCAGACGTTTTCTCAAAGGCTCGCCAGTGATGGTGCGCATCAGTGACAAGGGAGCAAGTCTGCTAAGTCCCTTTGCACTATCCTAGTAGGTGAGCGAATGAGGTGTGTGAGTGCAGGGCTGTAGTCTATGTGATACACAGGTGTATGCCATATAACCACTTACAAAGTTCTTGGGTTTACGTATATCCAGTAAAACATAGGCTGCAATACTGACACTGCTGTGATAGAACAAGACAGTATACCCACTACAGCACACTAGACTGCAACACTGCTGATTTACAATGCATGCAATGGTGTCTCAGGCATTGTTAATGC
This sequence comes from Hydrocynus forskahlii, assembly GCA_037974365.1. Classification (NCBI taxonomy): domain Eukaryota; kingdom Metazoa; phylum Chordata; class Actinopteri; order Characiformes; family Alestidae; genus Hydrocynus; species Hydrocynus forskahlii. Next base: position 21,819 of record JBBPCX010069468.1, on the reverse strand, counting down.
TTCCTGGTATTTACATTTGTCAGATTTAGATGCACCACCTTAGCAGTATAAATAATTGTTAAAATTGTTAATTAAGGCCAAGGGGTATGAAGACGTTCTTCAATTCTGGGTCATTAACAGTACTACGGTTTTATTTCCATACTGTAGGCCAGGCCTACATGTATATAAATGCAGAAATTCTGGAAGTCATAATTGATTGTAATTGTATTTATAATTTGGCTTCTTCATCCCCCCACTTTTGGAAAGCTTGATACGCCCCTGATAATAAATGATGATTTTAGGTGGAAACCCATTCCAAAGTTCTCTGGCCTGTGATCACATGAGCACATGTGTTTGAATGCACCTGCACACACTCCTCTGTGTCCTGTTGCTCAGCAACACTTCCCTGATTAGGTTAGCTGACCATGGCAGTGAGGCTCTGGCATCCGCATGGACTGCTGGATCAGATCACACTAATGGAGCTGCAGCCACATACTCGTCCCTGTCCCACAGGTGAAGCATCCATGCAAGCAGTGTAATGGAAACATGGAGCCCATACACTGTTAACTAATGGGTAGTATTATAGACAAAAGTCAGTTTTCAAGATAAGTGAAAAAAAATTTCAGATGCTCCATTTTTATGTATGTATAAACACTTTAAACTTACATGTCACTTGCAAGTTACTGACTTTTTCTCTGTCCGGGTGTGACAAACAGTGTCTGAAATGATGTAAGCCTATTTGAGGTTACTCAAGGCAATAATTAGTCGTGAAAATTCATCTCTTATTGCTGGCTTTTATAGCAAAGTGTGTTAATCTGAATCTCACAAGCTTTTACAGAGCATTTACAGATATGGCCAACGCCGACACCAAGTAAATTTGCAAAACAAGCTCCTGCCAAACGTACTCAATGGAAGGGCAAAAACACAATTCCTCCCTTTCTGCTATAATGAATAAAATAGCTAGATGCCTCATTTAATATATAATGGATTCTTATCTGATTTCTGTGCCCTCTATTTCAAATATCATCCCAGGCTAAATGGCCTTTGTAGATTCAAGAGATGGTTGGAGAAACGGATCACTATTAAGCTAATTCCAGGATGAATGAGAAATGAAATTTAAGGTCTGTTTTCAAACCAGGCTCTTCATATGTCCTTGCTATTTGTCTGGGCACAATAAGTTTGCTGAGAAATGTCCATTGCTGGGCTCCACTGAGAATATTACTGTTCCAAGAGTCAATTGTGGTCTGCTCACTTGGCCATTCATATCCTCAGTTTAAGTGCACCCATTTACCCTTTGTCTCCAGGCTCCTGTCCGCAACAGTGAGTATATGATGCAGGTTTTAAAACCCAGATCCCCAGCAGAAGTAGGCATGGCTTTTGCCACATGCATACTCTGAGTGATACCCAGCCTGCTGCAACCACAGACTTATAGCTTCATCCAAGGGGTAGGCATGGGAAGATCTCTACTGGTCTAAGTGGCAGGACCACAATAAGATCACTTCAAGTTCATTGCCGCGCATATCTGCTAATGTGCCTAAAGGAGCTCTACCCTGGCAGGATATGTTAGCATAGCAGGTGAATCAGGGCACCTCATATTGTAGCCCTTTTCCAGAAGATGATGAAGATCAGCCTAATGCAGAGCATACTACACTGACTAGCTACCTCACTTTTACTAGACAAATAAACATTCACTTCAAGCTGAAGACAAAAATATCTCTTTTGATAACTTTGTCATGTAAAAAACTGAATTTCCCAGTTATTTGAAACAAAAGGGTTAAATATAGTATTTAAGCTTTGTTAGTGTTTGAAAATGTACCATTCACTCTCCAGTCCATATAGTCCTTATGAGATAAGACAATAAAAGATAAACCTTTATTAGTCCAAGTGGGAAATTTATGTTGTTACAGCAAAATGTGGACAATACAAAGGTAAGAGCAGCAAAATACAGTAGAATAAAGCTATACACAGCAATACATTATCAAACGCACACTATACAAATAATAAAAATTAAATACAGAAAAACATATGTAGCTATATATATATATATATATAGTGCTGACGGGATTCCACGATGGCCCAAAATTACCTGCCCGGCCCAAATTTACCATCGTCCGGGCCGGCCCAAAGTTACCATCAGCCCACCAGGCAAATGCCCAGTATGCCCAATGGCCAGTCCAGCACTGGCGCTCACATTACTTTGGTGAAAGCACTTTCAAAATGAAAGGATTTTTTAAAAACCTGCGTTAACGAGCAAGAACATAATTGTCGGCTTAATTGTCAGCGTAATTGTCGGCGTTAATAATGCATTAACGCGATAATAATGCATTATCGTGCCCAGCCCTAATATAAATATAAATCTATGTAAGTATATGTATGTCTGGACATATTGTTTAGCAGCAGGCGCTGACAGTAAGCACCAATAAAAGTTGAAAAAGTAACAATGTAACAATGAACCAGACAAATTGCACATTGCTCACAGTAATATTCCATGCCTGAAATTGCATGTTACACTACAAACCGCAAAAATTGCACGTTGTACTAGAAATATTGCACACAAGAGAAATATTGCAGACTGTTTCTGTCCGAGTTCTGGCTGTCGTGCTGTGAGGACAATCGACAGCTAAGTGAGATGCGATTAAAAAAATCTTGTCTTTCCTTTCCACAGATCTGTGCGAGACCGCTTTTCCTCACTTGACAGTAACGAAAACAAAGTACAGAAACAGACGCAACTCAGAAACACACTCCGAGTGGCTCTGTCAGCCTGCCTCCCTCGTTCTGACCAGTTAGTGGCGAGAAAGGAGACACTCTCGTCGCATTAGGATGTTGATTTAAAAATTTTTGTGCCAAATAATCCCTGTGGGTGACTAGACCTGCGATTTAATTTAGGTTCAAAGTAAGTTTGCACAATCAGCACCAGTTGGCACATTCAGCACCAGCTGGCAGTTCCCATGGGGGAAGGGGTGTTGGGGTCCCCAGGACAAATAAGTTTAAGAAATGCTGCTGTGCAGGACGGAGACAGGTTTACCTTTACATTTTTGTGTTTTGGGAGCATTTTTGGGGGCATGTTTGTCACACGGTTAGGTTTTTGCAGTCATCATACCTCAGCCACTAGAGGGCGCTGATCAAAACCATTGTCACAGAAATGTTCATAATTAGTGTCAGAGGTCATCTATGTTGACAGCGGAGGTGAAAGCAGCATAACCTTGAGGTGAGACAACTTTATTTGTTTTTCATATGCAAAAGTAAATTTTGAGGCATCTCATGTTTTTCTTCTAATTCATTACACTATGGGTTGACAGTAAAATAATTATTACCATTTTAAAGTATAAAGAGAGAGCTACAATTTAGTTAGTTTTTTTCTTAGCTAGGCTAATACATGTGGGGACTACACTTCAAAAGAGCTAAAAATGTCACATTTTTGGGGGGGTTGGTTGTCACGCATGCTACAGTGCATTATGTGCAAGGGGTGGGCCCACAAAGACTGCACACCTGGTCTGCCTGTTTATGTTTGGCAGAACTGTGATTCTGAGGTGGATAGTGACTGGTGAATGTTGATTAAAAATCATCCCTTCTTTAGGTCTGTGTTATGAACAGTGTAGTTGCCCCGTGCTCTGTATTTTTGCGTGAGTTATGCCGCTTGTTTGAACTTCAGTTTGAGGAGAAATCGAGTTTCTTCAGATTTCATATTAGTAGTAGTAGTTTCCATAGCTTGAGGTGTTTTACATTCATAGCCTGTGGTGTTTTACATTTATGCATTTTACATTTCCATGTTTGAATCTAAACAGTCTAAAAAGGAACCAATTAAACTTATTTGACGTTTTTATACACACAAGATGTGTTTTGTTTGATATTTCATTCAAAATAAAAATGTTGTATCATACTTAAAAATGTCTATATTTTTCATTTTTTCCCATTAGAATAACACTGGGACAACCAACCCCATAGGGTGTGACAACCTACCCCGATATGGGGTTGGTTGTCACATCTGCACAAGGTGCCTTTGACAGCCCATATCTTTTGAGAATGGATTCTACCAGAGCAAGGACTATCCATTTGTACCTGACACATTAAGCATTAATTGTGTACAGAAAGGGAATTCTTACTATACACTATTTTGGCAGAACTTAAATTTAAGTAAAAAGTGACAAACTAAGCAATAACTAGATATTAATGTGGTGCATTTAAAGTGGTACATGTCAATGATAATTTCATTTGTAATATGCCAATAGCATAGCACAAATTTCAAAGGCTTGTGAAATGTGTTATTAGCACAACAATACACTGTCATGCAAATAGTGTTTTTCACTTTTACTATTAAAGAATATAATAAATTACCTCAAGTGCTGCCGCTTCAGCAGTCACCTTTGAGTGTATGTCCTTTTGCTCATCACGAGAGAGAAAGGGCAGTGTTTTGAACCTGGGATCCAGGCTTGAAGCTATGTGGGGCATATTTCTCTCTGTCACACTCATATATCTCTTGGCCAGATCTTCGTGAATCGCATGTGCAGCAGCTAGCATGTTAGCAGCGTTATCGGTAACAATTGCCAGGTCAGTGGTTGTGAGCTGTCATTCTTGTGCGACAGACTGAATGATCTCGTCACTACATATGCTGCTTCCACACAGAGTCTCTATATAAGCCTCCACACAGTCACTACATATACAGCTTCCAGAGTTTCTGTATATAAAGCCTCCACACAGTCACTACATATACAGCTTCCAAAGTCTCTGTATATAAAGCCTCCACACAGTCACTACATATACAGCTTCCAGAGTCTCTGTATATAAAGCCTCCACACAGTCACTACATATACAGCCCCCACAGAGTCTCTACATATATTGCCACCACACAGAGTTGCTACATATTCAGCTTCCAGAGTCTCTGGATATACAGCCTCCACACAGAGTCATTACATACACAGCCTCCACACAGTCACTACATATACAGCTAATACAGAATCTCTCTATATAAAGCCTCCTCACAGTCACTACATATTCAGCCTCCACACGAGTCTCTATATATATATATGGCTTCCGCAGTGTCGTACATAAACAGCTTCCACACAGTGACACTACATATACAGCCTCCACCCAGTGACACTACATATACAGAGTCGCTGCATATACAGCATACACACAGAGTCTCTACATTTACAGCATCCACACAGAGTCTCTACATATACAGCATCCAAACAGAGTCTCTACATATACAGCCTCCACACAGAGTTTCGAATATACACCCATTCCAATTCAAATGTTCATGCAAGAACAGCTACATTACATGGAGGTTCTTTAAACTTTCAGTGGTTCTCTCATTTACTTTTTGATTTAAAACATTTAAAAAAGGTCTATACCAACAGTGGGTCCAAAAAGGAACCCAAAAGGGCTCAAACAACCCTCTGCAGCACTTTTTTTGCCATCAGGACTACAGTGACCACAGCACTGCTGAATGTTGTCAAATTTACTCTTTTCATTTTGCAGGCATTTAACTTTTTGACTTTACATTTGCAAGTTAACAAATACTCACTTCAATATTAGGTACAACTTGTACTGCTTATTCTAAAATCTAAACTCTAGAACTCACTTTTTTCTTTCCCAATATCCTAACAAATAAAACTCATAATTCATTTACAAATTAATTAATGTCATCGCAAATTGAACTAATTTTTAATGTTATTCAAGGAATTTATGTCTTAAATAAAGGACCTACCACCGAGCCCTCAATAATAAACTGCTGTTGAAGTCTGAAATGTAGCAACAACTTAATGCAAATTTTCACAAAATCAGTTGGATTCACATCATCAGGCCACGTCTTTGTACCTCTCACCAGTTTTCTACCACTCTCGGGCGCTGCAGTGATCAGCTGTCAGAGCAGGCTTTACTAATGGCTTTTTAATTTACTCCTTATTAAACTCATGCAGTAGGTGTTTTCAGAAAGAAAAATGGGTGGCGCTTTCTATGTCACTGCCTAGGCTCTTAGAGACTTGGATTTGGGCTGTGGCTGCGGTGTTAACATGGAGCAGCTGGATTGTGTGCATTAATCTTGTTATTTGCTCATTAAAAAATGAATGAATAACAGATTCCGAATGAATTCACAGTTAAAAAACAGAAAGCATCGCAGCAGTGTGATACAGGCTACTTTGACCACTTTAAGTCTTTCATTTGCATGCTATGGCACACTACGCATCCAGCATTACACTGACCTCACACTTGTTACCACAATATTGTTGACATAACACTTTTCAGAGAAGTGATTACAAGTGGTGATCACAGATCCACCATTTTTACACTGTGATTTAATGCAGCACCCTGACAGGTAAAAGACAGTGTGCTGTGTGGATCATGACTGTAGAAACAACAGCAACAAAAACAAAATATAAGCTTTTATAGTCCTATCTGATGTCAAGAGTGCAAAATGACTGCTGTATTAAAGACTGAAGAGCCAGAGTCAGTAAAGGAGACATCTTCGCATAGTGAGAATAAACAGGGAAAACTTTCAGCCACCTCCCTATTCCAGTGTCTGCTGCGTCTTCAGTGCAAATCAGCTTGCTCCTGTGCTCCCATAATTGTTTTATTTAATTTTTTTTCCAGAGGTAGCGCACTAGATCGCCTCTCTACATAATTCCCAAAAGCTTGTTTCAACAAAAGGTTATGTACAAATGTGTGATACCATAGCTTTATAAAATTGGCAGCTGATTCTGGTTCTCTTAGCCTCCTTATTTTACTTATTGGTGTGTGATTTTTCACTGTTATTCTCTTCAATGCTTGCAGGCTACATGGATTCTAGGCATTCTAGACTAGCTCAATTCTTATTGGCCAGGCATAAAGAATGCATAAGCTTGTTTGGATATTAATCACATTTAAGTGTTATACTTTTGGTGTCCCCCATGTGTTAGTAATGGGCCCTGTCCAGTTGCCATTGTTATACTACTTCTATTAGTAAAACTTCTTTTTACCATTTTTGAAACATAAGAAGACTTAGGACCTTTCTGACTCTCACACATGCACTTTTATGCAGGAATGTAATTTAAATTAAACAGGAAGGAATTTATTGCGAATATGAGTTTGAGCCAAAATCCCAGCAGAGCTAACCTAATACAATACCTGGGAAATTACCAAGAGGGCTCCTGTGAACTCAAGCTGATACATTACCAGTTGGATTCTAGAGAGACTTGGTAAAAACCTACCCTGCACAAGTGCACGGCTGCTACTGTTCAAAAGCAATGCAGCATAACCAACAAGACAGAACATTCATGTTTTAGCAAGAAAAAGGCAGCGTGTGTGTATTTAATCAAAATCTGCTTTAGTCTTTAGTTTTTAACTGTATTTTATGTAACATTTATATATATATATAGGTATGTATGTATGTATGTATGTATGTATGTGTGTGTGTGTGTGTGTGTGTGTGTGTGTGTGTGTGTGTAATACACCCGATCTGATCTTTAGGACTACACGTTTGCATTTTACCAGAAATAAATTCTGCAGACTGTTAGGTGTAGCATGTCTAACTATTTCTTATCATCTTTCCCTGCCACTGTCCTTACTGTACAACCCAGTCAACCCACACCCCCAAAAATAACAAATGAATGGGATGCAAGCTTGTAAATGAATACACGCCCAAACATATAAATCATAAAAGCGTTAGAAGCTAGTGACTCATGCAGACACGCAAATTGAATGATGGGCCAAATAAATTCTTGTGATAACAAATAACCATGTCAGCATCAACAGTTTCCGAAGTTCGTGCACATTAAGTAATATTAAAGATGAGATCTGCAGTGAGTGGGGAACAAAGCGTTAGTAATGACAAACTGAAGAGTGATGCATTCAATAACACTCTAGGAGGCAAAATGACAGCAATCAACCCTCATTCATCTCCCTCAATGAACTTTATTCCCAGTGAGAATGAACACATACATACAGAAAGAAAATACATATAGCCACATAGCCTAGTGTGGCTTTGATCCCCCCCCCGCACACACAAACGCACCACGCACACACGCACGCAAACACCCACATGAAGTACATATGTAGGTCATGCAATTATTTCCCTTTTTTGACAGTCATGAACGCAAATGCAAATGAATATCCAAAGGCATGTGGGGAATGTGTTTATAATTGTCTCCATTAGTTGAGGAAATTAAACACGAATGTTTGAGGCATATATTTTATCAGAATAGAGAAAGCTATTCTGAGAGGAATCAAGCTCCTGAGACCTGAGACGTAACTTGGACTTGCACTCCAGAGACTCGAGACTTGACTCAGATTCATGCCCTAGAGATTCGAACTCACATTCCACAGATTTCCACAAATGACTCAACTCTGACACACACTTTAGAAACTGGAGCCTTGACTTGGACTCACATCCTAAAAAAACCTGAGGCTCAACTTACCCTTGCACTACAGATTTAAGGTTAGACTTAAACACCACACTCATACATGAGAGACTCAAGACTCAACTAAAATTCACACTTCAGAGACTTAACTCAACGTCGCACACTGGAGACTAATCACTGGATTTGGACTCACACCTTAGACTCGACTCTGGCCTGCACTTTGGAGGCTTAAGACCTGACTTGGCCTCCGCCACGCACCTCAAAGCCCCAAGGCTTGATTTGCACTTGCACCACAGACACTCAAGACTTGACTCAGACTCCTTAAATCCAGAGAGTTAAAACCACAACAAAAGATTCAACCTAAAGATTCAAGACTTGACTGAGACCCACAGCAAAGACTCAAGACTTTAGCTCACTCCCACCCTTCAGATTCAATTCAGACTCACACTTCAGAGACTGAACTCTTACTTATACCCCAGAGACTCACGGCTCAAATCAAACTCACAACCCAGAGACTTTAGACTCAAATAACACTTACACCCAAGAGACTCAACACAGCATCACACCCCAGCGATTCAAGACTAAACGTATGCTTACATTCCAGAGACTTAACTCAAACTTGCACCCCAGGGTCTCAGACTCGACTTGAACTTGCATAAACCAACCGTGACCTCTCTGGCATTCTCATATAGGAAGAGTTCTTGTGACATGGTTAACTGTACACTTAAAGGTTGAAGATTTAGCTCCAGTAAGTTACAGAGGACGGTGAGCCCAGCCAGATTGTGAGCTATGAATAAGTGAACGACATAAAATCAGCTTTACAAGCATTCGCATTAATAATAATAACCTCATTAGGACTCACCGTTATAAGATTTTTCAGAACTTTTCTTGTGTAGGAAGACTTGATGTGGAAGTGAATGAAGTACGGAATACATTATGTCCAAACATCTATACCCATAAATTATCCAGATGAATTATTTAAAAAGGTGAATATTTAAATCATTAAACTAGACTGTGTGACTTTTCAGGGCTAACTGAATCGTCTGACCACAAAGAGGGGCAATTTCTCTCTTCAGTAACAGCCTCATTAAAAGACTGACAAGAGCAACTTTGAACACACTTTGTCTAACGAGACTGCCTATTCTTACGAAGACTAAGTGCTGATGGCCGCATTGTTAATAGATATAGCGAGAAAAATCATTATGTTGTTTCATTAATAACTACTGCAAAAGGCTCAGCCATTTCCCTTCGTTTACGGGGAAATGTTTTCTGACAAACAGGCTTGATACCAGACCATACTATTTGTTTAAATCTGCTCTCTTAATCCCATCTGGATTTTACACCACATCACCCTTAATTTACTCTCTCTATCCTTCATGTACACTACTGAGCAAACGTATTAGCGAGATATGAAAATGGTCTGAAACGGGACTCAAAGTGTGCATGTAGGTAGGTAGGTGGATGGATGGATGGATGGATGGATGGATGGATGGATGGATGGCTAGATAGATAGATAGATAGATAGATAGATAGATAGATAGATAGATAGATAGACAGATAGATAGACAGACAGACAGACCACATCAACACTGGCCAGCACTGTGTACTCTCACTTCTGTTTTAAACACCCTTTCATCACTTTCATTGCAGCTTGACTTTGCTGGTGTCCAGTTAAAACTTGGGCAAACCACTCTGCAGTGACACTGACATGCAAAAACCCCAGCAGCACTGTAATGCCTGATTCAGTCCTATTAGTGCCACACACACTATATTGCCACCACCACATCAGTGTCACTGCTGAGTTAAGAATGGCCCACTACACAAACAATATCTCCACACTTAGTCTAAATCCAGAGAGGTACAGAGAGGACTGTTGATTTAGACTCTGTGTCTCTTTCAGCCTTCCTACAGCTTAAACAGCCCCATAAACTGTACTATTCTCTTCTTTCAGTTCTGTGTGACCCTTCACAGACTTTTACTTTCCAATGTCCAGTATTTACAGGTAGCATCCAATACCTACACTGTCAAATTACGTCAGTACATCTTTGCCATTTCATCAGGTATATTGACATGATTACAGGTCTACAGGGCCTCAATTCATCTAAGCCCTAATGTGAGCTCTCTGAAAACTTTCAGAAAGGCTGCTTGAGAGTGAAAATTATGTAGACAGACACATTTATATTTAAAAAGCATGCCATGTTCTATTATAGACACTTAAGTAATGTAACACAATCCTTATTAAGTCAGTCACTGAGGCCTGATTACAGGAATTAAAATAACCTTCTAATTAAACTATTAAACTATTTTTAATAAGTGTAATATTTTATTAAGTAAAGTGTATTAAATAGTTAAATTAAAAAAATTAATCACTTTACTATAACACTTTGTCCTGCATTACCCCAACAGCGATTAGAAGTAACAAAGAAAAAACAATCTTCAGTTCAAATCTTCAGTATGGAATAGGGATTAAAGTTCCCATCAGACTGAAGTCATGACTGTTACTTCATGAAACTAACTGGAATTCATCAAATGTCTTGATTAAAGTTCTAAAGAACATGAAAAACAAAATCCACTGAGGAAAGCTGTGTCCAAAAGAAATCTTTTGAATATTTTTCTTGCTAGTTGAAAATATGTCCCCCGAGGAGCCAGAATGAAAGTGTTGATGACATCTTTTTATGAACAAAAAAAGTAAATATCTGTAAATAAATAATTAAACCACACAGATTGACAGCAACAGGAATATTAAAGCACAACAGGCAAATGTAATGCAACTGATTTTGACGACTTCTGCTGATTTCCTTTCTTGCACATCTAAAAATCTCCTAGGAAGACATTCAAATATTGAACCGAATATCAACATCCTAGAGGGTCTGTAGTCAGACGTCCGGGTACTGAACCTGATCTGCACGTCACGCAGACATACAGACACGACCCTGGACCAACTGACGCAATATAGACATAACCTGCATGTCTGGCTGACGTCTAATGTTTGCTGGGAAAATTGCATCACCCTGAGTAAATTGAAAACATGATCACTGAATTTAAGTGTCGTCTGAGACGGCTGATGTATTGAGGTCTATGGGGGTGTGTTATTTAGTTCCCCAAAGATCACTCTGATCAGTGTGGATGCTTGGTTTATTGCTCACTCAGTCACTTTTGATTAATATTCCCTTTTAATTCTGCATGTAAGGCGTAGACACATCTTTCCCACTGGCTTCAAACAGGCAGAACTGGAAGTGCTGTATCTGGTTTGACTGGGTGTATTTTTCAAGAACTATACTCTGGCTAAACACTCTTTATATGTGATGTACAAGGCATGGGCCACGATTTTTCTTCCTCCACAAAGAGACACAAAATGGTGCTCTTAGAGGATTTAAAAAAAAATGAAACATAATGGGTACTAATTGGCAAATATATCCACCTAGAGTTGCTCTGGCTCTGTAACGTGTCAGGTTAAGTGGTCCTGCCGTTGGGAACACACCACACGTGCAGGACGAAACATGCTGAGGCTGACCAAGGTCATCTTGGATTTAAACGAGCTGTTTTAGAGGCAAAAGGTTGAAAAATCAATACAGGAAATTTGCTGAGCCGGAAAAATCTGGAAAAATCTTCATTTGCATTTAAGGTGGAATGACACAAAGGAGAGACTAGCTCCAGTGTTCTGGAGCACTTCCGCTTTCCACTCTAATAGACTCTTTTATTGATTCGTTTGTTCAATAAAAGGTAGGTAAGCCTAACCAGTGAAAGCTGAGCCCTGACTGTGAGCAGATGAAGTTTGTCGCACAGTACTTTTGTCGATAATCATTTGATATGGGATTCAAGACCAATGTGAGTTTACACTGATCTGAATTCGTCACACACTTCAAATCAGAAAGTGGAAGGTTCAGCGCTCCCTGCAGCTGAAACCACCGACATCTTATTCTCTTTCGAAGGAAAACAGAGGTTCCACAAACAACAGGTAAGAGCTACACAAGCACACTATACAAGCACTGCTATAACCTAGCTCAGTCTGGGCTTAATTATTCTTTATTAGAGAAGCAAGGACACTGCAACAATTCTGCGTCTGTGGTGCTAACCTTGATTTATATGGTTCACACAAAAGTCTTTCTTACAATTGACTATTTCAAACAGTTTCAAATTGATTTTGTTCTTGAAGCCATCACTCATTTCATCACAATGTGTAGGGCCCTGTTCCCATGGAAACAGCATGTTAAATTAGTCAGTGAACAACGATCATATTGGTCTCTCTATCATATTGGTAATGGCAGATATTTGCTTAAAATATCGGCATCAGACAGATTTGACCAATATTTGCAGCATTTATTGTACCTCCAGAATAGCAGTATGTTTATCTGCTGGACTACAGCTCTAAAATGTATCGTTTTACTAACCCTCTACAAATAACCTCTGTAATGCTTATCCAGCTAGATGTAGACCCAATTTCTGAAGTGTTTATGTGTCTACATCAGCAGACATAAACGACAAACATCAGCTTTGATCCAGAATTCTCATTCCTAAATATAACACACTAATAAAAAAACAAGCTTTGGTGAACTAGTATTTAACTTTACACACACACGGGAGTGTTACGGGGTTATGGTTTGATGACGATCAAATTTAAATCCCTTATATGTTTATTTTAAAAAGAGCCAGGCAACTCACAGGAGAAAGTTATCTGACTTCTGTCTGTTGACACGCAGCTTGTTAACACGTCTATTTGTTACACTGAGTTAACAAACTTTTTCCACAACATCAACTACTATAAGCTCAGATTTTTTTTTTTATTGTCTCACTAAAAAATATGTAAACATTTCCCATTTATGAGGTTTGCACCCACAAACTAAAAAGTCAAACTCAACACATCTTCTGTGATGTCTGTTTTAACATAATGCAACGGGTAGGACAACATGTTCCCAGACTCCTCTACTGACATTTCAAATCTTGGCCTTTCACTGAAAAACAGAGATTTTTAAAACAGAGGCGTTTCCAATGTTCCAGTGAATGCTCAGTACGTAAATGTCAGGAAGGGAAGGACAGGTTTTTAAATTAAGTTCAAATAACAATGGAAAAGCATGTTTTCCTTATGCTTCCACTCTTTCTCGCCCTGTGATCAAATTCAGAAATATGGAAGAAATCTTTCAGAAAGACACTCTTCATATACAGGAGAGTGAGACCCCGTTTATGACCTCACTCCTTAGTTTCCCTCTACAAACAGGCAATGTGGGCACTTCTTCTGCCAACCACCCCATTAATATGTCTCAACTTACATCAGCTGTGCAGAACACTATTATAAGTTTGCTGTTTATTATGCAGAATGTACGACTTACAGTAGTCTGCATTAAATAAGAGGTCTAAAAAGTAAAGGAATGTATAAGTGAATAATTCACAGACTGCTAATGGCTGTTGCTACTGTGCAGAACTTGTTCTAAGGATCAGGTCATAAATTGGCCTGGTGCACTCCAGCACCAGAGGTTTATGCGAATGGCAATTTGTGCCTGAAATGTAAATTCCTGCTAATGTAGTCTTCATTAAATCCTCTAGATTATTTGATATAATGAACTGTGCAAAGATAAACCCTGGATAACTACATCCACCCTTCCCCTTTCAGTAATAATTTATAGTAATAACTGCTCCTTATTCTGTTGACTTTCCATAGTTTGCCTACTTTGTGTAGCTGGATTAAACTGTCATCCAAACTGTCTTTCCAATGAGTCAGTTCTTCGCATTTCCCTGCGAGGGCTGACCTAGTAAAGGGGGCATTTGGATGACATCCATAACCAGAGCGAATTACAGTCATTAGTTACAGGAACAGTCCCCCTGGAGACACTGAGGGTTAAGTGTCTTGCTCAAAGACACAATGGTAGACAGTGGGGCGTTTGAACCTAAGACTTTGTGGTCAAAATGTTCACAGGCAAGTGTTACCACCACCCTAGTCTACTGTAAGTTTTGTTACTGTGAAGTAGGAACATCTAGGAGCACCTAAGCAGTTTAACAGAATTGAATTGGGTACTTATGATAAATTTGAAGGCTGATGAATCATCCTATATTCTAACCAAACTGGCTGCCATCAAATATTTAAAAAAAACCCAACACAATAACAAAAGCGGCTCTGACAGAAAATCTTTCCGCTGGTTCGACTCCATGGGCGTAGTTTTGGTACAACAGCTAGCCATAAACTGTGGGGAGAGAATTGTACTGCTGATGCGTCCGAAGCACCGCTACCAGACTGAGATACACTGGAAAATCAAAGCGTGCTGCAAATTCTGTGCCATCACAGTACAGTCTGCCTGTACGCCTATGGAATAGTGCCTTGTATGGCTTCTCAATGCAAAATAGTTAGATAAGATGCTGTAGTCTGGGAGGTTAATTTTCAGTTCTAATGGAGGAAACTGGCTGTTATTTTGAAACAGGTTTGGGAATGATGCCAGTTTTTCAGCCAGGGCTTATTAAAATAAGAATTCCCCATTATTTATGACTGCAAATAGCACAAATGCACTGTTGGCTTTTGTGATGGGTTTTAGTGTCTGCTCCCATGCAGATTCTCACTGGGATTAAACACTATTCAGCAGGGCAGTTGATTATATGTACAGCATGGGGAACATGGCAGGAAACAAAGTGGTAACAGCGCCTCCCTGTGCTCCGGAGTGCCCGGCTGCCAGACTGTGGGTGGCAGTGGCCAGCAACAAGCAGTGGATGGCAGGGCTTATAGAGCACACCTCCTCGCTCACAGCTACTAATATGTGCACAAGTGAAAACATTTCTGCCTTCTGCTTCCACCGCCCCTCTTCCTCCTGGGTTGGCATAAAAACACTTTACACAAATGAGCGAGGCTCTCACTTATCGTTCACCTGGAGGGATGACCAAATATTCGCAATCCTGCAGTCCCATGATAATAAATACGAGAACTGTCTGTCGCATGGATTTGCCAAAATGGAGCCTGAGCAACGGCTCCTGTTTATGCCTCCTACATGCACTCGTTTTTGCAGAAAGAAGAAGAGACTCAATTCTGGACTTCTACAGTATTTCTGCTGTTACCTCAAGACATGCTGGCAAATGTCGGGTGGCCTATAACAGCAGAGAGCACTGGGTAAATCACCACTTTTCAAGCAATATCTCTGAGACATTCACCATGACATATTTTAAAACCTATTTCGATTAGAGCCGCAGGTCTAAGTACCTGAACAGTATAGTATAGCTTGGTTTGCAATATAAATTCATTTAGCGCTGAGTAACACTCAACACAGCGATTAACAGCAATGTCAAGTGGGATAATGTGTTAGTCAGCAAAAAGACCTAATCTTCAAAAACATAATATCGACCCAAACATCAACTTCTGACCTAATTCAGTAAACGCCGCTTATTGCGGGGGTTACGTTCCAAGAGCACCCGCGTATAGTGAAAAACTGCAAATATGCGACATGGTAAAAAAAAAAAGCCTAAAAATGACTATTTTTATACTGTACCGTTTACATTGAACTGTTGTCGCAGTGCTAGAATGTAAAATACTAATGTTACCCCTGTATAGACAGTACTGTAATTCATGCACGTGCGTTTTCTTTTGGTATGTGTTGTCGTTTTTTTGGTATAAGCAGGGTAAATAATAAATTAAATTTATAGCAATTAAAATACAGTCCTTTAAGAAGAACAAAACGAAAAACACAAGAACACTCGAGATGCTCCATGGGGGAAATTGCCACGCCCCCTCGTCCTCGTGCTAGTTGTTTATGTTCAGGGGTATCTGACTGCCTAGCTAACCGCCGTGCCCAAACATAAACAACCAGCACGAGGACGATGGGGGCATGGCGGACGAGGCCCAGACATCACAAAAGCAAAAAGATGCGAAGGATATCTGCAGTTTCCGCACATGTGCGGGGGTTTCTGCGAACAATTATTAGTTCGGTTCTCAGAAAAAATCCACGAGGGACTGCAGTTGCGACTGCTGAACTGCCATTAAGTGGGGGGTTTGCTGTATAGGACATTTGTTTTTGTTTAAATAGAAGACAACAGGAAAGCGAGAATCACAGCTAAAAATTCAATGCCACTGCTTACAAGACTCACAAAGTGTGCAGAAAAATAAAATAAGCTACATCCAGTCATACTTGTTTTAGATAAATGATTTGAGTTGAAGTGTTAATTAAAAACAGCATTTCTTATTTTTTTGACTGCAACACAGGCAAAGTACATAAAAAAAGCAGAACATGGTATATAAACTATTCTGAAACATGAAACCAACATGAAAGCAAAGAATATGAATCTAGCACAAAAACTGACAACCTTCACCATCCTTTATAGTCATGTATCTCATATTGTAACTTATGCATTAGCACCAAAATTTTAGCTGTAAGCTGCTTAAGTCACATTAATAGCTCCTCCACCTTCACCCCTTCTTTTACACCTGATGATGGTCTGCTGAAACGATCCACTTTGCTCTTTCAAACCTTTAGAAAAGGAGAGACATCTCATGCAAATGACTTTTGCGCCATTGCCATTGGACTGTATGTTTGTTTTTGAGAACAGTATGACAATATGTGAGGCATTTTTATGCTGCTTATGCAGAACATATGCTGAGCTCCACTTTCAAAACATATATACTAAGAGAATGCAGCTTCATTTCTGAGTTCTTCATTGAAGCAGGTTTTAATAATTCTTTAGGAATGAAATAAATGGAAATGTAGGTACTGAAATCTGCAATGTTCGCACTGTAGCCACTTACAACAATCTCTAGTGTTATTAATGGTGCAGCAGTCATTTTTAATACTAATTCTTAAACTGCCATTTAAACACTAATGTTCACTTGTCACAGCCACCATGCTGTTCTTTTGTAAGAAATAACCAAACCTGGCTCCACAAGAAAGCACACATTACACTTCTTCTTTTATACGGTTAATGAACAGAATGGAGGAAGGAAGCAGCCGTGACAGCTTTATATAAATAGTAAGTGAAATGCTTCAGAATTGGTCAGACTTGGTGACAACTCAGTGCTTTTCCATTTATCACCATGGCAACATACAGGATGGAGGTCAGTAACACTCCAGTATAGTGAGGCATATAGTACAGAACTTACAGGAGTGTGGCATCTTACCTAGCCTGACCTCATGCACCTGATCTGTCCTTCTGCAAAGCACCTGATCTGTCCTTCTGTTCTTTTTTCAAAACGGAATAGAAACGAACTGCATTGGAATTAATGATCATGTTCTGCTTGGCGTGCGTGATTTTGTATTTAAAAAACCCCCCCACTGATTCAGCATCAGCCAAAAAGACAGGAATTACTGGATTATTTCTACTGCCTCTCCTCCAATGACATTTCAAATCCTGACTTTTCACACTTCAATACATACAGCATGAGAAAGCTTTACCTTCGTTATGGGAGAAACAAGCAAGTTCAAAATGTTCTCTTCTCATGACTGAAAGAATGATCTACCTGCCAGGTGGCAAACCTAAACTCATAAACTAAAAATGAGTAATTGAACAAAACATCTACACTGATTAGAGCAAATAGGACTGATAAAGGGCAGAGGGTCAAAATAACCGAGAGGAGCCTCAGGTCTTTTTTTTTTTAACACAATTCATGAATCAAATGTACTACAAAGACAACCAACATTCCTTTATACAGACAGTGTTTTAAGTCTGAAAGTTACAATACGTTTACAATGAGTGAGGACTTTAAATGGCCCATATTCTATGTTTTTCTTTTATGTTTTTCTATGTATTTCATGATGTCCCCTGAGGACCATTGTTAATTTTTATTTTCCAACCTCTCTTTATTCCTTATAATTAACGGGCATTTTTTGTTGCTTTGCTTTAAGGACTGATATATGTTCATGACCTCTCTTCTTACAGGATGCCCTGTATTCAAAAAGTCGTCAGCACTGAAACACACATGAATGGGCTGAATAGGGGGATGTAAATGTGCTTTTTTGTGACATCACAAAAAACAAATTAAAAATGCGCTGTTTTTAAAGGGAAGTCAATTGTACATTTCAAATCTTACACAATGTATTATCCTGCTTTATTTCAAAAAGGCCAGGAATACTCAGTTCCCTATCATACGAACCTTTTAAGACACAAATGTTCACTGTGAGAGGCATTCTTTCGAAATCATTTGCAGTTCAGCCAAAGTGTGAGCCATGCAAAACCAAGCTTTAACAGAAAACATGAAAAGGCAAGGATATTTCAAAAACACAGTAATAACGAACTACTTTCTTAAATGAATTAAATGTACACTGACAACTAAAATATTAGACAATCAAACTGTCACTAATGATGTTTGAGGTTCAGTTATACTCTTTTGTTCGAATGTGCACAATTTAGTGTGATTACGTCTGGAACTTCTTTCAAAGAAAAAAAAAATCAATAGGAGGAGGTGGGAGAGGGAGGGGAAATGGCTTTGCAAGCTCCCATGCTCGTAAAAAATCTTTACCTCTGACTCCCCCGTTGCAGAGAATGCGTGTTTTAGGGATGGGTCATACCTCGCACTCTCTGGAGCCTGAGATGGAACACGTGCACGCCCCGTTGACCAGTGAGTCCATGGTCTCTACGTTGGCTTGGTTGTAACTCAGGTAATACTCCTGAAGCTGAGAACTGATGTTATGCTCTGCCTCCCGTGTTTTTTTCCTGCGCTTACGTCGGATCGAGTGCTGTTGGAGTTGTCTCATGCTGTTGGGATAACGTCGCCATGACACGTAGATCACTAAGAGGATTAATGACACAGACAGGAAGAGTGCCACACTACCAGCGATAATCTTGTGGAAGGTCATGTGCTCAAATTCTGGCTCTGGGGTAAAGGG
This sequence comes from Hydrocynus forskahlii, assembly GCA_037974365.1. Taxonomy (NCBI): domain Eukaryota; kingdom Metazoa; phylum Chordata; class Actinopteri; order Characiformes; family Alestidae; genus Hydrocynus; species Hydrocynus forskahlii. The sequence continues at coordinate 2,720 of JBBPCX010069468.1, read as the reverse complement.
GAGGCTGCTGGGAGTCACGGAAGGTAATGGCAAAGTGTCCTTATCAGAGAGACCAGGAAATAAAACCTTTGGGGTAAGTCTTTGTACAAGGGTCACGCGGGGAGACTGTCGGGTTGTGGTGGAGGCTGTGGCTGTGCTTGTTGTTGTTAGGGGTTTTGTTGTATATGAAGTTGTGGTAGTTGTGGTCTGGAGAAAGATCAGTTCTGTGGTTGGTTCTACAGTGAACAACTCTTCGCAAATAGAGCTGTTCTGCACAGCATCCATTACCCGCTCTCCCTGAAGTGCCTTGGGGCTACTGCAAATAATGGTGGCATCTCTACTGCCTCTGAAGTTCTTTAGCCAGGACACTAGAGGGCAGATGCTAGAGCTGCAGTCCCATACGTTTCCTGCCAGATTAATGGTACTGATAGAGATCCAGTGTGACACAACCTCCTGGGAGACATTGTTGAGCTTGTTTGACTCCAAATTGAGGGCTTGCAAGTTGGGCAAACATCTAAAAACATCAGGATCCAAGACCTGGATCTCGTTGCCTGAAAGATCCAGCTTCTGTAAGGTATGCCAAACCCAGGGCAACCCCTGGGTCACCGTTCGTATACGATTCCATTGTAGATAAAGTGCCTGTAGATTTAATAGGCGTGGGAAAAGGAAAAAGTTGATCTTGGAAAACTGGTTGTGCTCCAGATGCAGCTCTGTCAGCCTGAGCAGCCCCAGAAAAGTTGTGCGTGTCAGAGTACGCAAGCGGTTGTAGCCCAGATCCAGGAATTCAAGGCTGCGGCACTCCATAAACGTTCGTATAGGAATGGACTTGATGCTGTTGGAGCGGAGGTGAAGGTTCTGAAGCTTTCGCAGTCCCTGGAAATGCCCTGGCCTCAGGGCTTGGAGCTGATTGTCGGACAGGTCAAGGTTGCGCAGGTTTGGCACAGCATAGAAGGTGCTGTTCTCAAGCTGCATTAACCTGTTGGAGCTCAGAATCAGTTCTTTCAGTCTGCGCAGCCCCTGGAAGGCTAAGCTGTCTATCTTGTTGATGGAGTTATGGTCTAGGTAAAGCCAAACCAGTTGGTTAAGGTGGGCAAATTGGTAGGGCTGCAGCACCAGAAGGTTATTGTATCGCAGGGATAGACCCTGACACCCTTGGGAGATGTTTTCTGGGATGTCTTGAAAGGCACCAGACTCGCAGTAAACAATCTTGCCTTCACAGCGGCAACTCACTGGGCAAACCCGCTCCCCTTTGCTGAGCAGGAGGAGAACAGAGGCTTGGAAAAGGAAACATGACAGGCGCCCATCCCAAACCAAAGGCCCTGCAGAGACACAGACAAAGGCAAAAACAGAGAACATTCTGGGTCAGTGAAAGCTCTAACCCATGAGAGGAAAGGCACTGAAATGCCTGTGTGACTGAATGTGTGAGCAAGCATTAGAGATATTTGTCTTTAAACAAACAGGGATGTGCAGCAGCAAGGCAGAAACCAATGGGGCATACCAAACTACTTCCACGGTCATCAATTTTGTCCAGCAGTGCGCTTTCGGTACAGTAAATATGTGGTGTGCTGTAACTAAAGGCCATTTTGTCAGACAGAAAGACAGCAGGAGCACAGTGCAGGCCCTGATCAGCATTAGTGGAGCCACTGAGGCATGTTTAATGTGCAAGAAGAAATAAGGGATATATAAAGAATGCTGTGGAGATGGGAACTGAGACAAAATCGTGTGTCCCTGGTAGCTAATTTGTAGAGCTGGCCTGCACAGCATTTTTCAGGCTATGAATACTCATTGGCATAAATTACACTCTTAAAAATGTCATACTCAACCACAATTTTAATATGGTCATTCACATTATATTTACAGTTTTCATCTTTAAACTGAAATGTAAAATGTATTTCCGTGTTTGGGTTAAATACACTAAATCTACACAAATTCAAAACACTGAAATAAACTTGCTTTAGATTACTTTAGATTACATCTTGAACCTCTTCATCTTCGCTGCTGTCTGAGTAAACATTAATCCCACCTGACTCATTTGTCTGCTTAATTAAGAAGTGGACACCACATTGCATCAGAAAATAATTTTTTCCTTTGTTAAAATGAGAAATATGATTAGCTTTGCTGCTGTTTATGTCCGTCTCATTGTCTGTATGAGTGACTGAGCTCAGAGTTCAGCTGAAGCGAGACATTCACTGCTGTGAGTGAGATGTCAGGCACCCAGGCTGAGATGATGGTCTTTACTGATAGCTTAAAAAAAAACTACTCAACAAATGAATATCTGAATGGCTGAACATTCGGGTCCAGCACTACTAATTAGTAGCTTAGGAGACAATACTGGAACATCTGCATGACTCATTATTAGTCTATTTGGTTAAATATTAAAATTGAACTCTTACAGATAGGACACTGCTGTGTTAACAGTCTTGTGGCCTTGCACAAATGTTAAACACCAAATGAATAAGTGGAAGTGGAAAACCTCTCTGGATGATTCAGAGAAGAAAAACCCAAAAGTAGTACAAAATGAATTAATGAACATAAAAACGTTAAACAAAGGAGAACTCTGCAATCATTTGGTGATTCATTTTCCATCCCCACCATCTGAATGTGGGACATTCTTCAAAGACTACAAATATTATACTTATTTGAAATAATTAGGACCCTTAAGCAGTGCTCACTTTACTGCATGGCATTACATTGTGTGGGACGCAGTAATGTGAACAGTAATGTGAAGTGACCTCATATAT
>JBBPCX010069467.1:667-11337 GCA_037974365.1 Hydrocynus forskahlii | reverse complement strand
CACACACACACACACACAACACACACACACACACACACACACACACACACACACACACACACACACACACACACAAACACCACAAAACCTGGATTCAAACTTCCAACCCAGGAGGTGTGAGGCAACAGTGCTGCCCACAGTGTCACCTTTTCATGACCCAATGAAGAACCAATACATTAGCACTGGGTATCTAATCCTCAAGACGTATTTGTTAATCTGCTGATCCAATCACAAAACAGAACCACACTGACTATTAGCATTGTTCTTCTCATGGGCCTTGCTAACAACACCCACTTATCTTTCCAGAGAGTAGACCAAGGCAGAAATAGAAGAACCATTTTAAAACAACTCCAGCAGCCTCTCGGTTAATGCCATGCGTTAGAGCTGGTGTTCTCCAGCATGCTCTCATTACCACGCCTCTCACAATGCAGCAAATACACCAACTGCCCTTCAAGCTTCACACAGCCACTTAATCCTTGACTGTGTATACGCTTGCAAGCAGGGGACATTCATTTCTTGTCAGTGTGTGTGACAGTTGTGCCCCAGGGGTGTTAACGCAGCCACACAAACAGGAATCACACATTCCACACTCGTGGAATACAAAATACAACCCCCACAGGATTCCAGAGGACATTACTGAACAGAGGATGACCGAAGATGGATAACATTTCTTCTCGTTAGTACTGAAGGACATTCAAACCAAAATGTTTGCTGTTTGACAATTAGCATTTTTAAACGATTTAACGTTAGATTACTCCAGCGACTCGTCTAAGACATGATTTAACTTGTTACTAGTTGACATGCATGAGCACTTGGGAGTCACACATTACACTGCAAACATTTGTCTTTTTTTTTTATTGAATATTTTTTATTTCCATGTATTGATCTGTCTAAAGGTCATCATTTTCCTTTGCAGAATCAATCCTGAGACCCTATTTGGTTCTATGAAGCATGATAAGTCAAAAACACACTCAAAGATGACAAGATGATGCAAATGTCATTTTAATTTCCATGCAACTGCCTGATTGATTCATCAATAGTTTTTCATTTTTCCTAAATTTTCTCTCCAATATTGCCAATTCCCATGAGTCCCATGTCCAATATCACACAATATCACCAATGTTGAGACAGCTAACAGACACTTGCGAAAGATGGGAGAGTTGGAAGGGCCATCTTCCAGGCAACTGGACACCAGGCCATGGTCGGCTGTGGCATCGCTTCCCAATTCGCTGGTTTGTTATTCGGAGCAGCACTGCATCCCACTGGCTAAAAGGTAAACCTCATTTGAAATGCAACCCTCCAGCCACTTTGATTTTCAGAATTTGGTTAACGGCCCTTTGAAAAACATCCTTGTATATCAACCCCTGTGGAGTGATGCTAGTGCACCCCAGGAGTGATCGATACAAGCTTTCTCAGGGTCACAGCGAGCGAACCAGCCACCAGTCATCTCCCTCGACATCCAGCCTCACCTCTGTAACAAACCAGGCAGCGTTTGATCAATACCGGACTGCACCGTCACCTCCAGCACACACAGCATGACTGGGCCTGGGGAGAGGTGCTATCTGGGCAATAAAGGAGTGTGATGCAGCTGAAAAAAAATTGGTGACATTTTTGATGTTGATTTTCAAAGAGCTGCTTCCTTAGTTTCACGTTGGAGCTACAAGAATAAGGTAAATAACAAAGGAAGCTTGCAAACTGTCAGTCACCAGATCTCTCTTAGGCCTTCTCGGTCTTGGATGTAGAGTATGCATTTCTTGAAAATGAAAGGAATGGTTTGTTGCAGCAAAAGTAAACAAAAGGTATAATTTTGCCCCATTTTTTGATGAGCCAAGAGAGATCTGATGACTGAGTTTGCAAGCTTCCGTTGTTATTTACCTTATTCTTGTGGCTCCAGTGCAAAACTAAAGACGCACTTCATCGACAAGCAGGACTGTACGTTTTTAAGCCCAGATATGTTTGGTAAGCGCAGACATAAACACATGAAGTACTTACTCTAACAGCTCATAGTTGGATTTCTTATCTAATGCATTTCCTCTCATTTCTCGGAAGAACCGCCTGAAAAGGACAGAAGACAAATGAGAGCAGATTTAATAAAAATAGATTCTTAATGTCCTGTTCAGTTATTAATTAATATGTACCCGATATATGAAAGGAAACTGACCTTATCTCAAGGCAGCCCAGCTTGAGTGCGATGTCCTGCTCGACTTGATCGGCTATTTCCAACATGTAGTCATTCTTCACCTGAGAAAGGGAATGCATGTTGTTTCTTTTCTGTATTATTTCGCACTACTACAGCAATGGCATTAGAAAGGGAGCACATGTTTTCAATAGCTGTCAAAATCTCCAGTCAAACCGGTCAGCCTGTAATCAATGACAGGCAGTGTGTAGCAACTTCAATAACTAGTATTAAGTGGAAGATTGGATGTCTAGGCGTAATAATAAGACAGACATGGCAAAAACACAATCACTACACACAATATGTCCTTTTTGTAATGCTAAGTTACAATAGTCAGACCATACCAGCAGTGCTGCAATAAAAAAATACTCTCAAAAACTATAAACAATGATTTTTATTCAGCGTTTCTCACCGCATTGGATCCCATTAAACAAGACAGATTTTGCTCTCTTTGTAAAGACACATGCAGCTGCTCAGCGTTAAAGTAGTGACAATGTCCAGGATTCACAAAGAAAAGTGGGCACTATACTTTAACACAACCTAATACTGTTGTATTGCCCACCTTTATGTCAGCTCAGTCATTCTCTTATTTTTGTTTTGCTGGAGCATTTTTTTCTTTACATGCTCCAATATCTACACACAAGACTACACAAAAGTATATAATATTACAACAAACGAATACAGGATACATTTGTAATTTTATGTTTTGGTTACCGCAGTCTATTCCATTTAAGTATGTATAACCACAGACACACACACATACACACAGCATGATTAACTATCCACATGCTTGATCAGCACTTCTTGACAAGCATTTTCCTCTCCCTTATGAGTTGAACTGACAGTACAGATTAGACGGCAGTTCCATAAAGAACCCAGATGGTTCACGATGAAAAGTGCACTGGGGTAAAGATGGCCATGCAGCAATTCATGGCCTTGTGAACCAAGCCAGTTTGAAAAGAGCAGATGTTTGCTACTGTTACTTGGTGACAAAGGACCAGGCGCCTGTGGACCGCTGTCTTTAGAAAGAGGGGGACAGTAAATTATCATCCATAAAACTCAGTCCACCATTACTCCATCTGAGGCTTTGTTTACTGAAGCTAGAGCACCCGCCGCGGCATGAAGTCCATTCTTCTCCACACTGCTGCCAGGAACACATAAAACAACACTGTTGAGATAATGATGAATGCACTTGGCAATGGCAGGCAAGATGTTGGCACAATGTGTTCTCTGCACTGACCCGAGATCAGTTATTGTTACTCCCTGTGTAAAGTGAAGATCTGTAAAAAAAGCAGGGATCACCACTTCATCTACATATACTGACCCAGTTCCATCATTAATGCTCTCTGCAGTACGCTGAAACACAGTTAAGCCTTACAAGTGTAGTTATTCCGCTTATAATAAATAAAAACAACTGTTTGATTTTTTGTAGATGGGGGGGATCAATTCAATTATGTATCACAATTCTTTTGAGTGGTGACTCATTCATCACTGTATGCAAACTTTAATGCAAAAGTAAATTTTCAACAAGATTCCCATCAGGTCAGATACAGCGAAGCGTATCACCACGTAAACGGCTCATTTCATTTGGAAAGGTATGAGGCCATACATCGTCGTCAAAAATAATCTGGAAAATGATTGTAGTATCGAATTGGGATGTTTATAGAATCGCAATACTTATAGAATTGCAGTACATATAATATTAGCACCTACATATCATAATAAGATATCAGGGGGTCATTTGGTGATTCCCAGCCCTACTGATCTCACTGGTTATGCTGGTGATTGTTCATATTAGGACTTCAATCAAGCACCAAAAGGCCCAAACAAAGAAAGAGATCACTTAACTACATCTACCTAAATACCAAGGAGAAAAAAAAATCTGATTGTTTCCAAACACCACCAATAAAATAAGAAAAATACTACAATACTAGTAAAAACATGATTTTGTTGAATCAAATTGATAAAAATGAACTAAAAATGAACAGCAGTTTTTTAGTTCCCAGCAATCGTTAAGCATGTTCTGAAGTCCTGAGGTTCCGCCTCAGGCTAACAATTATAATAATTGTCTTAATGAGGTAAACAATTATAATAATTGTCTTAATGAGGTAAGTGGGATAAATAACAAATGTAAAATATCATTGTTGATAACTGTTCAGCTTATAGACAAGGTACACTTTGGCCCACACTGGTTTGATCCAAATGTTTTCTCCTGCTGCAGTGAAGCCTTATTAGCTGCCATTTGGACAGAAATGCCTGGAGCTGTGAACATGCCAGACTGGCTCGGTAGACCAATTAAAAACACACACACACACACACACACACACACACACACACACACACACACACACACACACACACACACACACACACACCTTGTGGACATAGCACAGGTCTCCATCTGTCAAAGATCCAGCCTGTTCCTGCACTTTTGCCCCTCTACAGACACTCTCTACCTCACTAACATACCTGTATACAGCACCATCACCATATGCCACCATCTGTGCTCTCACACCACCATCAGGTGCCCTCCATGTAAACTCACACACAGATCCATGCATACAGTCCATCGCTGCACTGGTTAAGTTCCTGCACTCCACTCCCCCAGGAGCCGCTCGGCTTAGGAGGTTACAGGTTAAACATCGACTGCAAGCTTTATAGCAGAGCTGCATTACTTTTCCGTTTTCTCTGTGGGGAACATGCTTCTCGCTCTTTCTGCTCCCTCTCTCTCTCTCTCTCTCTCACGCTCTCTGCTGACCCACCTGCTGGTAGAAGTAATTCAGCGTCGGCTTGTCTTCAGTAAACTGCTTCAAGAAGCCCTTTGGCAGGTAGCGGATCCGCAGTTCGTACCTGGGGGAGGAAGAGAGGGGATGATGAAAAACAGTTCACTTTCGCAGTATGTGCTGGAGGGTTATGGAGCATCCACCAGAATGAGGTGAATTTCTTCCGGAAGCTGTTTGGACCTTTCACTTGTGTATTCTGCCAGATATGAGTACACCCACAAACAAGGACAGTTTTTGTGCTGGGTGCTAAATCATTATCGTTACGTGAAATATCTTATTATTATGTCTTACCATGTGAAGTATCACTACTTATGAAACTACTACTTATCTACTGCTGATCTCTATTACGTGCAACATACTCAGTATAGAGAACAACTAGTAAATTACTTATTACTTAGTTATTTATCTGTAGTATTTATACCCCAGCATTCTATGTATACGGCATCTTGTATATCGTATACAGTATTAGCAGAGTTTTATATGACCTTTATCTTTAGACTCTTTTTATAGATATTTTATGTCTGCGTGACTGTGCAGTTGTAACACACACCATTTCCTCCAGGATCAGTAAGTTTTCTGACTCTGACCAAATACAGTGAAATACCTGTAATGAGTGGCTTGAAGAAATAAAGATCAGTTATAAAAACATGAGCCAGCGGTACTGGTGCCCTTTCTTTTGCCCCTTTGCCCTCCAGGCCTGAAAAATGCAGCATCAGAAAACAAGGCGAGCAGCTGTACTCTATTTTGTTCTGTGCACAGACATTACAAACTAAACATGAGGATTGAGGGAAGAGGGGACTTGGCACACGTCCTAATGCAAACCATCTCTCCGCTCACAACAGCGCTACACGCCGGCACATGGTATCAATTCTCTCAGCTTCCCTTTCAAACAGGCGCGATCAAAGGCGAGGGAAATGAAGACAGAGAGAGAGAGACACACACACAAACATACACAGACAACAACAAGGCAAGCCGTGCCAGAGCAAATGGGATTCAGCATGTGTGTGTGTGTGTGTGTGTGTGTGTGTGTGTGTGTGTGTGTGTGTGTGTGTGTGTGTGTGTGTGTGTGTGTGGGTGTGTGTGTGATACAGAGCCTGTCAAGGCAGTTACTATTACTGCAAATTTGGTAACAAAGCAACTACCTGCTAATCCTTCCGTACATTTAACTTCGACACTCAGCGGCTCAGTGTTTTTTTTTCAACACACAACAAACACAACGAACAGCTTCTGAGTAAATAATGATGAGGTACAAGGTGATTTCACAAACAGTGCTGCAAACGTGCTTCTCAGCTGTGTCTGTGGCATACGATCACCTAGCACTGGCAATAATTTGGACACATTCCAACGGAGGAGAAAATCTGCTGACTGGAGAATTGCTTACATTATACACCATGTGCTGCAAGTGTGATTTGAGGCTGTTTCAAATACTGAACAGTAATAATCAATGGTAAATCAAAAGAATGCTATAGGTGCAGCAGGACTAGATCGAAAAAGACGGATTATTCTTTGCTGGTTTACCATTTTACTACATTGTATTAAGCATTAAAAGCTTCAAAAGGCTCCCAGAACTTTGGATGGGAAATGTTCACTATGGGCTTATTCAGACAGGCCGTTTCCGGCAGGTCAGATTTTTCCCAGAAAGCATGAAATCTCCAAGTCAGATTCAAGCCATTTCTGCAGGTTCCAAATCTCAGTCAAATCAATCTGACCCATCAAATCAGAGTTCAAACATGGACTACCTGAAGCCTTTAAAAGACTCTACCATATTTTTCCCTGGTTTGCTATGGTTCAGATACGATACCGTCATGCTGATCAAAATCTAAGCACACAGGTGATGAAACACAAGTGTTATGACAACCAACATTAATATGCAACTACAGAGGATTTGATTGCATTCAGCCACAAGAGCTTGGAATGTGTACTAAATAGTAAATAGTACAATTAGAAGAAGCAAAGGCATCGCTTACATAATCTGTGGCAAGCCAAAGTGATTGAGCGAATAAGTGAGTGTGTGGCTTAATGGAAGCCCGTACATGAGCAGCCGTGTGTGTGTGTGTGTGTGTGTGTGTGTGTGTGTGTGTGTGTGTGTGCGCGCGCACATGCCGCCTCGTCTCTGTGGCAGCGGAATTCATTAGAGCTGATCCCTCTCTGGCAGGGAACTCACTGATAAGTGCACTCCTGTGCTCTCTCTCTCCTCAATATGTGCCAGTCCACTGCCGGCCATCACTCCATGCCTCTAACCGGCTGCTAAACGCTCCCATCACTCCCTCACTCTCATTACAGCCGTGCTTTAGGACCTGATGAATGACTACTCACACTACCCGGGCAGCAAGTACCATGAGGATGAACGACTGTTGCTGGACAAGAGACAAATGGCGCGCACCATATGAAAAACGATCAGTACTGGTCATGCCATCGGTCTGCACCAGTGCTTCAAAAATTGGCATCTGGCATAAATGCACAAAGCAGCATAACAGATATTAAATATTAGTGCATGCATATGTGCATACACACTCACAAATCAGACTAACTCATAACTAATACACACATTTACACACATACTATATATACACACACACATATATATATTATAGAAGCACACTATATATTAGCCACATATATATATAAGCCACATATACACACACACACACACACACACACACACACACACACACACATATGTATATATATATATATATAGCCAGCTTTGTGGTGTATAATATGGTGTATGGTGTAGTGCCACAGAAGTGCCACAGAAGAAACCTGATATTAAGAAGAAATGAAGAAATCTTCTAATTGAAAAAGAAAAATCTCTTTGAAATTTGAGAAGCGCACTTAGATGAAGTGGGGGACTGGGACCATCATTAGCATCAAAAAGAACTCCTTGGGAAGTTACTGGTGCTGCACTCATTCGCAGAGCCTGAAGACACAGTCAGTGGTGACGACTGAGGAGGCTCCTCAAGTTCCTTCGAGATTAACGCACATCGCCCTCCAGTTCCCCTTCGGGGATGACATCATCCTACCAGCTCAAGGTTTTCCAGGTCAACCGAGACATTCCACTCAGCTACACAAAGAGACGAAGACCTGTCACCACTAAGGACAAGCACGTAAATCTCCTAAGTGATGGAGCTCCACCCCCCACACCTTTGAGCTTTCCAGCACTTGTGAGTCAGAGCTAATGGACCTCACCAGTGTCCGTGTGGCTGAACTACATCCCTGTGAATTACATCCAATATCTACTGTAAAGCCTTCTCAGGAGAGGTTATTGCTGCAGCAGCAAGGATTTAACTCCCTGTTAAAATCTTTGAATACAAAACAAACACTGGATCAGTAGGTGTCCTCAGACATTCAGGGTTGATTTCCAGTCTTGGACTAAATAGCAGAGCCAATGGTAAAACTGCATCTTGGTTTCTTTCTAGTTTATGCTTAGACTTAATACAGTTCTGGGTGACTGGAGTTCACCACTTGAGTTCTTGACTTTGTTAGAGTGCAGCTGTATTGTGGTGAACTTTTAAACATTTTAATTTTAGTTCAGAGGGCTGTCTAAACGCACCACAAAATATCTGAGTAACCACACCCACTGCTAGTCACCACCTGTGGGGGCAAAATCAGAGCAGCCTGTGTGTCTATCAGGACTGGAAAGGAGTCCTCCTGAGGGTTCTTCTACACCTGCAGGCTGGCTGAGGATGATCTCACCTGGCTGGCACGCCTGCTGTTTTCTCCTGAGCGGTGTGACTTTCCACATTTTGCCCCGGCTTTGAACCGGGCTCTTTGTCTGATTACAACACAGCCTCGGGGCTGGACTGACAAAAACATGTGCTGTGCAAAGTCCAATCAAACAAACTCCTCAGGAGTGACGAATGGGTACAGAAGATCAAGAAGAAGGGAATGATGACATTCTTCTCAGATCAAAGTGAGACATCAATCCCGGACAAGCAATACAATGAAAGTAATCAGTGTGAACAAACGAGTAGCGGAGAGGAAGCGAGGAGCTGCCTGTGTTGGATCTTCTGTTTGGAAAATCTTCCTATGAGATGCGAATGCTGAGAAAAACGAGTATAAGCTGGGGAAACGAAAACAATAACTCTACAGAAAGAGGATTCTGAGACTGGAGAGCTGTGCCAAGCAGTAGACTCTTCTTCACTTGTCTCTACGTTCTCTCTCCCTCCCTCTCAGACGTGACGGTTTTGAGAAGAAAAGACGGTCGGTTCATTCTACTGTTAAATAAACTGGGACACTCTGCTCTTGTAAACGACAACGCTTTCTAAACTTCACGGTTTTTAAACTTAATCTCTCCCCACTGCCACCCTCTTTACCGCGGGCCTCTCTCAGACCCAATCAGGCCAGCAGCTGGGATGTAATTTGGCTGTTATTTGGGAGGTTGGAATGAAGGAGCTGTAAAGGTCTCACTCTTACCAGAGTAAACTGAGAAGGTTCATGAAAGTTCTCAGCAATCCTGGCTCCTGGGGTCCTCAAAAATATGTTTACCGTGGGCACAACCTCTTCTTATGTGGCAGACAAAGGGCTTTTTATCATAACCGCTTGTCTTAAACAGCCAATAATCAATGGGATCTATGCTTTGAACATATCTACTGTGTACATAGTTTTTCTTCTTTTAACACATACATTTTTAATTTTACCCAAATGGACACATTCATGTGTTGACCGATCAGAAAATAAATTTACACTGGAAATTTGATTAAATTTGAAGAGTTTACTGCATGTAAGGACAGACAGTGCGTAGTTATGCTCTGATCAATCGCATTTCTCTCGTCAAGCTTATGGAGGAATGACATTTGCTGTGTCTAAACCAGCACAATGTGTGCTGTCTCTGGAAACACTCACTAAAGTGTTGAGATTCTACACATCCCTTTTTAATGAGCTATGATATTTGCCAAACATTATCAGAAATAACACAGACTAGTTTGCAAAAGAGTTTTGCAAAAGCGTACGAGATTCTGAGGAAAAAAAACTGCAGGTTGCTTTTATTTATTGCCATCAACTAAAGGTGTAACAGGTCCTGCACTGACGCTGTAGTGTGGGAACAGGGCTGCAGATATCATCTATTAATGGTCATCACAATATCACCTAATTAACATGCAAATGAGCCTTGAACCAATCACACTATTTGACCAATCGCAGCCCCGGGTGAGTTCTGACAAACTGAGATCTTTGAGTGATTCAGCAAATGTCTAATCACTTTGGCCAATCCCTAACTATTAAAAGACACTGATTCACCAAGGTTTTCCCAAAGGGACCATATTGTCCATTTCCTTTCTATTTCAATTTGTCCTTGACATTTGTGCACAAATGTCATTTAGCATTCTTATATGACCATTTTCCAACCTATCCATCCATTAGAATTAATAGCTGTAATACTTAGTTATATTAGGTGATGATACAGGCATTTTATTAAATAGAAAGAAATTGCAATCGCAATCTATAGCAGTATTATCACAATACTCATATTTCATCCATATGAAACTGCGGTTCAGGTAGATCATATAACACATATAATGTGATGGTGATTACATAGTGACTGTGCATCTGTTATCCATATAATCTCATTATCTTCTATTTAACATCTTGTTTATTATACTGCATTATATTACATGGCAATGAGCCACGGTAAAATCACTGTAACACATGTGCTCTTGTGGTTTAATACTATAGATCACATATACTGGCAAGCAGCTATTCGTCTTAATAAT
>JBBPCX010069466.1:0-11337 GCA_037974365.1 Hydrocynus forskahlii | reverse complement strand
CTGTCTCTGTAACTAATGACTGTAAGACTGTCCCTGTAACTAATGACTGTAAGACTGTCTCTGTAACTGATGACTGTCAATCATTCCTGAGAAGAGCGTCAGCCAAATGCCCCCTTTAAATTTACAACAGTGGTGGATAAAGTGTATCAAATGTACTTCTGTACCTAATAGAATACTGTGTTCTCAAAGGCCTCTATTTAAATTTCCAAGTTGAGTTGTACAGAAATGCTTGCATTTAATTGTACATCTACGAGTTAGAGCTGAGGTCACTTTACAACAGTGTACAAAATGTACTTCTCTGCCTGATAGAATATTATGTCCTCGGTTTAGATTTCTGAGGTGAGTTGTGTAGAAATGTTTGCGTTGACATGAACAGTAAAAGTACTGTGAGGTATTGCATTTTATTATTTTATTTTGAGCATCAGTTTCTATTAAGGAGACCTGTCTGCAGACACAAGCAGTTAGTTCAGTTCACCATCTGCAGCCACTCAGTTCTCTTCAATATCAGTGGCTCACCAGTAATGACACAACATGAATAACTGCAATAACTCATGGTTCTTTAACTTGTGGCACCTACGAATCTGTGCAAAAGACAGAGACCTCTCGTGTTAATTTCTAGTCAAGTTCTTCAGTTCTGAGTAACAGAAAAAAATGCAGAATATATTTTTTAAATTACACAGAAGCCTTAATCCTGACATATATAATACCTTTTCCTACTGGCACTGGCTTCATTTCAACGTGGTTCTATAAATTATTACTAATTGTATTTATTACATCAATATATGTCATAGGATTGTATGCACAAAAGAGAGATGCAAATATCAGAATGAAAATAATAATCATTTATCTAGAACCTACGAATGCGTGGCCTCTTCAACCAATGAAACATACAGTACACATTCGCTCTTATAGTATTATAGTACACAGTGTGCTGTGAAAAAACACTGCTTGCATATTTATAGTAAAGATGCTGAGTTGGTTAACCAAGAAAGGGGAAGTATCAGACTGACTGTGTGGAAACACCTCCTTTAACAGTCAAGGAAGTTCTAATATTACGGTTCCTTTTCTTTTCCTTTTTCACGCCCATTTACACACAGAGATCTCTGATCTAACACAGCTCTGAGCGAGAACCGCAGGAACAGGGCTGGAACAGCACGTTATCCTCTTCATTAGGATGACTGGTCAGCAACATTAACCAAAATGGACTTTGTCCAAAACCAGTCATCTGGCAACCCCAGGCAGATAAGTGTCACACAGACGGAAGCGGTGTAGACGTTTAAAGGCTCGTCTTTTATATCTGTTTCCTTGAGCAGCTTAAACAGCTACACACCCCTCCAGTCCCGAAACACTGAGTTTTCTTCCCACGGTGGCAGAAGGGACAGAAACACCAGTAGATTTGTTCAGATGTGAAACAAGGGTGGAGCTTTTTTTTCTCCTGTCTCTCGAAGATAAAAGCCTAAAGCGCTGTTTATCTGATGGTGACAGTTCTGGTGGTCTACCAGGTCTTGCACAGTAGGAGTGCCAATTTCCCTCTTTGTTGTCTAACTACAGTTCTGGAAACCCGTTTTCTGCTGACTTTTCTCTTCTTCTCTTCTTCATGCGAAATCTCTCCTCAGAAATATCTCCTTCAGATGCACATTGAGAAATGATTCAAATGTACTGAATGACTAGTGCTCGATGGCCCCCTGACAGGATTGTGTGTGAGAAATTTGTGATAAAGTCCATTGCAATCTGACCGAAACATTTTTTAAATCTGACAAACTTTGTCCAACACACTGACAGAAAATGTTGCAGAAAAAAAAAGTCACAAACAAATGACCAAACTCTTCCATTTCTTTTGATCTCTACCGAGTGATCACTTCTTCTCTTCACTGTAACAGCATGAGGTTTACTATAACTTGAGGATTTATCGTCATTTTCATGAGTTAATGTCATTAATAAGTGTAAAGCATACACACTAAGCTAAGAAGTTTGATCAGAGTTTAAAAATTCTTATCTAATCAAATCTAGTTTTGCAGTGAGACTAAATTGGGAATCTTCCAGTCGCATTGAGAGCATGAAAATACATCATCCAGAACAGATAATATTACTAAAAAATGACACTGTAATGTAATGAGCTATGAGAGGCAATCAGTTAGAATCTAGAAGTGCTCCTCTGTAGAGAATTCCAGAAAGCACAACAAACAGAGTGGAAGAGAGGGTGATAACCGCCATCTCAGGTTTTCCCATTATTTATGACGTGTCCCTGTTTGTGCACAGGTAAAGAGAAAATGACAGAAGCATTGAACAATGTGTCCGAAATGATTGGTGTTCTAGGCGAGTCAGGGAAGTGCGTAATATGTTTTGTGAAAACGCAAAACAGTATTGTTTCATGCGAATGTGTGTCTTAATTAAATCTGGAACTATGGCAAACATGATCCTGCTATTTACATGTTAGTAGATCCCTCTTGTGCAGCCTCCCAGCTCTGACCTGTGGAGGCATGGGCTCCATGAGACCTCTGAAGGTGACCTGTGGTATGTGGCACCAAGACATCTGAGCCTGTAAGCTGTCAGGTGGCGCCTCCATGGACTAGTTTGTCCAGCACACCCTGCAGACGCTGGATCGGACTGAGATCTGAGGAATTTGGAGGCCAAGTGAACATTCCTTGACTTGTTCCTCAAGCGGTTTCTGAACTGTGGTTGCAGTGAGGCAGGGCACATTATCCTGCTGAAAGCGGCCACCGCCATATCATTGCCATGGAGGGCCGTATTTGTTCTGCAACAGTGTTTAGGTAGGTGGTACATGTCAAAGTAGCATAAACATGAATGCAGGACCCAAGTAGTTTCCCAGCAGAACACTGCCCAGAGCATCACACTTCCTCAGCCAGGTTGCCTTCTTCCCATCTTCCCCAGGTCAGCTATGCACCCTGCTGTCCACATGATGTAAAAGAACATATGATTCATCAGACCAGGCCACCTTCTTCCACTGCTCCATGGTCCCATTTCGTGCTCACATGTACACTGCAGCCATTTCCACAGTGCACAGGGTCAGTATGAGCACTCTGACAGCCCCACACACAGCAGACTGTGATGTGTTGTGTGCTCTGACCTCTTTCTATCACGACCAGCATGAACTTTTTTAACAAGTTGTGCTTCAGTAGCTCTGTGAAATCTGGCCCGATGAGCTAGTCTTCACTCCCCAAAAAGCATCAGTGAGCCTTGGTTGCCCATGGCTGTCCTCGCTGGTAGTCTGAGGTGGGCAATATTTCAATTAAATGTATTTAAAATACATAATTAATTACTTTCCTGTATTTGGTATTCATGTGGATGGAAAATAATTTGTACAAAATACTTGTATTTTGTGTGTATCTAAAAGATTTAAAATAATCAAGCATCACCAGGCCTACCATAGAACTACTAAATATAACCTTTCACAGAATTTGGCTCAATGCAAGTAAATCATGTGACACATCCTGCTTGTTGTGAACTGTTAGTTTGTCTTACGGCAAGTAACCCAAGTAAAGAAGCTGCTTTGCTAGTGATTGGGTTGAAGAGGAAAAGGAGAATATGAGGGAGAAGATGTTGTTGTATAAATGAGGGAACATTTATCTTTTATACTAAATGCATTGTCTTACTGTACTGTGTCTTCATTGTGTTCATTGCACTTCTGTAAGGTTAGAGATCTAGGAAATGAGCTCACTCTGCTGTTCCACTTCTTGTAAATGGTTCCAGAAAAGGTTACCTGCTAAATGCCCAAAATAGCATTACAGATCATTTTGTATGTATTTTTGCATTTTTAAATGATCTATTACTTGTATTTTAATTGAATACATTTTCTTACGCTAGTTCATATTTAATTGGGCAAATTTTAAAGGGTTACGAGGATCCTGTTACTGGAGCACAGGCTTAATTTGAGACTGTTCTTGAGTGTTTAAACAGATAGTGGTGAATCTACTTGACCCTTAGGTACAGTCATCTCGTCACAGAGACCTGTAACTTCTTCCATTCCTACAAAATAACAGCGTCATGTGGTGTCAGAAACTACAAAAGCTGGGCTGTTTTTGGCTGTACGACTCAGCATGGCTTCAGGGACGCGGGATCATTTTGTGTGTCCATTATAATGGAACTGAATTTAAAACCAACATATTTGCTCGGGTTCTCTCTCCCCTACAGTGTGAGAAATCCCATAAAGCGAGTCTCATGCGGTGTGTGATGATTTAAGAATGCATGATGCTGACTATAAGCCAACCATGGAAGCTACAAGCATCCATTCCTCATCCGCCACAATAGCCTTGTAGCTCCAGTGTAAAAAAAAAAAAGGTAAACCTAGGACACCAAACGTGCCTGATTTTTTACCTCTGCTTTAGAAATGCATTATTTTAGTATTCGGAGAGGAAGATCCAGACTCAACTCAAGTCAGCCGTACCCAAAGCAGTAATATTTATGCAGTACAGATTTCCACTGCTGTCTTTTTGTGGCCTGAGGGTCTGACAGCATGTTTTATGTGCTTAAAGAGCACGTAGAGAGCAGTTTCCCATCATGATATACTATCTATGAGGCAATTAAAAAACAAGCACAGCACCTGGCTGGCATCACTATCTAACGCACCAGATCACACACCCATTATGATTTGTTTTCTGTTTTTCTGTCTCCTGTTGTTCAGCCAGTTCCAGTGTTTGCACACTTTTGTTTGAGGATGGAGAAACTGCTTTCTGTGACTGTGTGTGTGTGAATGGACCCTGGATGATCACTGAGGGAATCTAGAAGGTGTGTTTTCAGTGCCAGGTGTGTGATGTGCTATGGCAGGAGCTCGGCCCTCACTGTAGATTCAGTTACAGAGCTGAAATAAAACACCCCCCTGTTCTCTGCACAGATCAGCACGCAGACTTTCAGGCCTGACAGCCAAACAAGCCATCGCAATAAATCAGCAGCTCCTCCAACTAAGAATGAATTTAATGTTAGCAGTAAATGTCACACAAAACGACTTCTGAGAACGCACTGCAAGTCAACAAAATTTTACACAAAGGGAACCCACCCTTATTTGGTCATTTTACAAGGCAGGAATGGTATGTTCCTTGTCCCACCACTGTGTCTTATTAGAGTTCTTTGCTGGATTAATATTCGTGGGGGGAAAAAAGGAAAACAGATCTTCCCAACCAGTGGATAAGTTTTCCAACCTGATACATAGGCCAAAATAAGAAGTCACTGTATCAGAAATCTGCTGATTATTTTAGGGATTAATTGAAGAGTGTGTTGGTTTTTTTTTTTACATTTCAAAACTAAAATGGCTTAACTGAACAGGCTTAACTTCAACAACAAACGCGCCTCTGGAAAGACTTTAAGTAAATTCTATATTCATAAGAAGTTCTGAGCAATCTTTAATGCTGCCTTAAACAATCATTTCAGTAAACAGGAGACTGTCATGAACAGAAACTTCCTTAAGTGGCAACTGTTTACACAGTTAATATAAAGGCACTTCTGTGAGGCACTGGCAGTCGTAAATGAAATTATTCATACCCCTGGCAAATTTTGACTTAGTAATTTTGGCTTAGTTACAAGCAAGTTTCTTCTCGATTGGAAATGACACAGGTGTCTCCCAGAAGATAATAAGACGATGTACAAGAGGCATCATTGTGGAGAAAAATATTTCCCAGCTTTTATTTACATTTGAACAAAAAGTGGCATGTCCAATATTATTCATACCCTTCTCAGTAATCAACAGAAAAGCCTTTTTTTTTCAAACGCTTCCTATAATTGCTGACGAGGTTTTTGCATGTCTCCACTGGTATTTTCCCACAGACTGGGACAGTCTGCAAAAGGTATGACTACTGTTGGACATGCCACTTTTTGTTCAAATGTAAATAAAAGCTGAGAAATATTTTTTTCCACAATGATGCCTCTTGTACATCGTCTTATCTTCTGGGAGACGCCTGTGTCATTTCCAATCAAGAAGAAACTTGTTTGTTGAATAAAAGTAAAATTTGCCAGGGGTATGAATAATTTCGTTTATGACGTGTGTGTGTGTGTGTGTGTGTGTGTGTGTGTATGTATATATTGGACGAGTTTTGGTTTATGGACATTATATATATTTGGACAAAAGTATTGGGACACACCTCTTAATTATTGAATTCAGGTGGCCCCAAACTTCCAGTGAAGGACATTCTTAATGCCTTAGCAGACCAAGACATTTTGCTTCCAACTTTGTAGACACAATTTGGCTGGATGAGTTCAGTGTGGAAAAACCTGACTGGCCACACAGAGCCCTGACCTCAACCCCATCCAGCACCTTTGGGATGAACTGGAACGGAGATTGTGAGCCAGACCTTCTGGTCCAACATCAGTGTCTGACCTCATAAATGCTCAACAGAATGAATGGGCACAAATTCCCACAAAAACTCCAAAATCTTGTGGAAAGCCTTCCAAGAGTGGAAGCTGTTATAGCTGCAAAGGGGGGACTAACTTCATATTAAAGTCTATGTATCTCAATACAATGTCATTAGAGTAGTTTTGTCCTTATAGTGTATATAGTGTCCATAGAATGTACATTCCAAGCATGTGTTATTTTCGTGTGGCTTTGCCCTTTTTCAGTGCAAAGAAAAAGTGACTTGAGTGCTACAAGCGCCCCCTTGTGGAGAATCTACTAAACACTTTTTTAATGACATGCAGACACACTGACTAACCTTCAGAGTGCAAAAGGATTACTGAAGATTCACGATTGTGAATTCAAATCCATTCCTTTTATAAAAATGAGTAATTTATTTTACTCAGGTAATCATTATAGCCCTAATAAACAGTATCAATAAAGGCCATGAACAAATCTTTTTAAAAAAAGATGCATAAAAATACATACAAAGCTTAATATTTTGTCACATTATTTCACATAAAAATAAAAATTATTTAAGTCATTTGTTATCATCATACAAAGTTAAAGTACTCGCCTATATATTCATGATCTGGGGTGCATTATATTCACATTAAAATGGTCTTTTTACCAGTTTGTATGGAATCAGTACACGATCTTCACAATACGGCTCAGAAATGATTGAGGAATAACAACTTATGCAGCTTAGAGGCAAAAAAAAGCTTACAAAAGAAATACATTTAAAAAACAAGTACTTCATGATCTGAAAAAATATTTAGAACATCAAAAAAATAGAATTAATAGCTGGTCACAGGCAGAACCTAGCTGCATTAGCGCAGTTATTAAATAGTTGTATGTCAGTTCATTTGATTCTCTTGTTGGTGTGAATGTTCTCAGTGGGTTGTGAGCTGTTTTTTCTCCAGTCACAAATCTCCTCATACACACACATCCTGCATTTCCACGCCTCCTCTATGTCCACGCCTCTGGGCTCCCTCTGGCCGGTCCAGTAGGTCAGGTTGTTCCGAAGCTCTGCTTGTAGCTGGGCCTCGTCGTACGGGACCACACTGATACCAATGAGGCTGCTGGAGTCCTGGTGCCGATACTCGATCTGCAGGACGTCGATACACGGCACATCGGAGCAGGACAGCATCATGAGGAAAGCGTCCACCACCTCACCAAAGGTCACCACCTGAATCCCGATTCTTACGGCATACATCTGCACTTCAGTCCCAAGTGTCGTGGACGCTCGCAGTTTCAGATGGTCCACAATGTGCTCTCTCCTCACTTGCCCTCTGACCAGTCCATCAAACAGAAGCTTATACAAGCCCACCTAACACACAAGGGGAGCAAGCATGTTCGACCTAGTGAAAACGTGCAAATTAAGAAATAAATGCAGGCAGGGGTACTGTTTTCTTCAAGGAACATTTAAAAATCCATTATAGGCTCAAGAAAATGCATCGATACTAAAACGACTAAAAGATCATCGTAAGAAAAACAAAGCAATGGTTTGGTCGACCACTAGATTTTTAACCTGCAGTTCAGTACGGCACTCGTCTAACTACTTAATTTATGCAACATGTAACTGGCAAAAAAGCAGAACCTAACATAGCATAAGACATTTTTATGTAAATAGCCACAAAAAATGGACTTTTATAACATGGAATGTTTCTGTACGAATGTATAGAAAAGACATTTGGGAAATGTGACTTCTAATCATAGAAAGACATTTCTCAAGATTTATGGGGGGGTTTTTTACTGTAAAAGTAGTATTTTCCATGACATGTTATTTTTGATTACTGAATTGTAAAATGGACAGAAGTCACTTCATTGCATAACACCCTGTATCTACATTCAATTGTCCATTTTATCAGTTCGATTCCCAAGACTGAGGTACCCTGAGTAAGGTACCACCCCCACACACACTGCTCCCCGGGCGCTGGGTTCCTGGCTGCCCGCTGCTTCACTTGTTGAATGGGTTAAATACAGAGGAAGAATTTTGTGCTGTGGCGTGTTCGTGTATGACAGAATGGTCACTTCCACTATTTTCAGTACAGCGGTGACTCTGAGGAGTTTAAAACTCCGGCACCACTGCTGTGTGTGATGGGGAGAAGCGGACAGACTACAGTCTATAATCGCAAAGTACAAATTGCTCCTTTATGGTAGGTGGACGTGATAACGACGCATTTCAATACATGGTAGATGTGCCTAAAAAAACAGTTGATTACTGTCTATTATTTTGGCTCTGTGTTGAAACACAATGCACACAGAGAGCTGGCCAGCCCAAAAACTGACACTAGTCCATTTAAATAAGTAAACTATATATCACTTTTCTCACGCTTATGTTCTACTCTGCATTCAGAAATAAACTTGGCAGTGTCAGACACAGTCTCAGTTCATTCATCATGTATATTTTACATAATTAATTGTATTTGTATAAACTTACTAGACTCTTTATTTAATATTAACGCGAACACCTCAGCTTGTAAGCTCTGGAGTAAGCTTTAATATGCTGCGTATAATTAAAAAAACAGGAATTATTTTTTCCTGCTAAAATCTAAAACACTCAGAAAGTTAGTTTGGTTTTACCCCAGACTCGGAAACCACAAACAAGTCTACTGCTGCATTTTAAATTGGATTTTGAGGTGCGTGTTGAGCTGTCCTTTTAACCTCAGTGAAATATGTAATATACTACTTGGAAGCACGTTTAGTGATAGAGGCATCAGAATGACAATGCTGCAGAAACTATAGCGTTCTCATTACAGCTCATACCTGAAAGCAGTGGCCGAGGGTCTGCGCCACCCCAGGCAGAGAGTCCTGCCTGCGAGTTTTCAGCTCATTCAACACCAGCTCCCCCTTCTGGTTATAACTCAGCTCATCAATGACTCCCATAATATACACACCTTCTAATATACCAAACACTGGAAACTCACGCACACACTGGCCTGAAACCACACACAAACACAAAAAACCCATGGATACACAAGCTGTACTCACAAGATCATTCATATTATTACTTAAATGTGAACAAATTGCAAATCAGAATCACTGTCTTATGATTATTATATTCATCTTCACTTTGTATCCTTAAGTGTCTGTGCTTCATGTATGACTTTAGTATATCTGAGGGACTTTTAGAGACAAGGAGAGAGAAATGTTTCTGGAAATGTGTATCTCTATGTCAGGGGTGTCCAACTCCTGGAGGGCCGGTGTCCAGCACAGTTCGATGGTTCTCCAACTCAAACACATTCACTAAACCTGACAATTAACTGGCGAGGAGAACCAGGTGTTTCTGAGCAGGGAAATCACCAGAACCTGCTGGACCACGACCTCCAGGACTGGAGTTCCTCACCCCTGCTCTGAGGTCATAATATCACTTTTGAGTGTCTCCTTTGCTCCATTACTGATCTGTTGATTAGGGTCCTGACTCAGGGTGGCTCACATCAGCCAGGCCACATTTACATTTACATTTACAGCATTTGGCAGATGCTCTTATCCAGAGTGACGTACATCTGTGCTTTGTAGTCCACAAGAAAACACGTCCCTCACACAGACACCAACACAGACTTAAAAGAGCCGCTAGAAGACTAAGATTCTACCAGAGGTGAGGTAAGTACCCCACCAAGGTCCTTTCAGATCACAAGCAGAACACATGTAGTTTTTCTAAGCGAAGAGGAGGGTCTTCAGACTCTTTGAAGTCATACTGATTTTCTGTACAATTAGACAGTATATAGTATATTTTATACTGTTCTTGTCTTTGTGTCTCGGGATGGATCTATAAAGTTTTCTGATTCCGAGTTGCAGAGATGCTTTGAGTTCCTTCATGTAAACTTGGTTCTGAAAGGCTGAATAAACTTGTTTCCTTATTGAACAAGGTCTCCCTAACCGAGTCTCCTAGTCTGGGGTGCAAAATTACTGTCAAATGGATAGTTTCTATTCAACAACCATTACATTTGATCACCATCAACATACCTGCTTCTAATATGGGAATCATGTGCAGCATATTAAGAAGCCTGGTGGCGACAGAATCCTCTCTGGACTGGATACTGACAGGAACCACTTCTTGGACCTCCAGCTCTGTGTAGACAGAGATATGGCGCACATGACACAGTCACAAAGACAGCAAACTGAAAAACACCAAAAGAAAACAGAATTTCCTCGTTTTTGGCACCTCTTGCCAGATGAATATTTGCGCCAGTCTGCACCTCCGTCCGCCGCTTGTCTTTTTTCCTGATTTGAGGATTCCGGAAGCCATGATCAACCTTCAACTCACACCAGGTCTGCTCACACAGCAGTGTTACACTCAGGTGACGCTTCAGGAAGCGCAGCAGTGGGCTGCGGCCCTCCTCAACGTTTCTCTTCCTTTTGCTTCTCTGCTCCAAGTCCCCTTCAGTCCTGAGAGCCAGGGTACATCAGACACAGTTCACCATCCCTCGCCAGAAACTATCCACAGGTCAATACTGTCCAATCATTATGAATCAAAAACAACAGCTGGACTTTGAAATACAGACACTAACAGAACTACAAGCTGAGGTGAGAATATTCTAAATTCCGGGTTACAGTCCAAACATTAAAATGCAGTTCTTTATTTTCCAAATCTGCAGAGCTTATTTACCTGTGAAGCAATGGTGAGGAATTTATCGGGCTTTCATTCACAGGGTCTTTCTTTGTACCAGCTTGACTAGTGGATGGCTGAGGAGGTTCTTCTAAGATATGAACAGTCAATTAACAGTCATGGTTTATCTCATGTTGTTCTAAACAACAATTCATATTTCTTATATGAGATATACTGTATTTTATTGTAATGCCAGGCCTCAGGTATCTAGGAGTGCCTCGTTGTAACACATTAGCTAGTCTTCAAAATGTCTTTTCTTATTTTTTTTCCTTCTGAATGGTTCTACAGTAATGTTCACATGACTGTTTACAACAACGCGGTTCCCGTGTGTGTGTGTGTGTGTGTGTGTGTATATATGTGTGTGTGTGTGTGTGTGTGTATATAT
>JBBPCX010069465.1:0-11338 GCA_037974365.1 Hydrocynus forskahlii | reverse complement strand
ACTGTCTCTGTAACTCATGACTGCGAGACTGTCTCTGTAACTCATGACTGCGAGACTGTCTCTGTAACTCATGACTGCGAGACTGTCTCTGTAACTCATGACTGGGAGACTGTCTCTGTAACTCATGACTGGGAGACTGTCTGTGTAACTAATGACTGGAAGACTGTCTCTGTAACTCATGACTGGAAGACTGTCTCTGTAAGTCAGCCAAATGCCCCCTTTACTGTGATGACCGGTGGCAGTAAAAACCCTTTTCTTTCCCCTCCACCCCAACATGAGACTGTTTCTGTTTGTGCAAAATCACTGAGCTGTACATCTGGGCGGGGCTAAATAGATCACAGTTCAGTTTGTTATTCAGCGTGTAGTTCTCTGATACAAGGGAGGGAAACACAGTCAAGGCCGACCCACACTAAAAAAGAAAATTGCCCCAATTTAATCCAAATCAGGCTTGTACCAGGTATACATACTGTGTATTGTCTAGGAGGGAGAAGGAAACATGATTCCTTTGTTTTTACGTAATACAGGCTGACCCTCCGGTCTCTATAGACCTGCTGAAATCCTTTCATTGAACTGTGAAAGACAGAAAACCTGCTTGACCAGATCCGACCCATCTGCCCTCTGCTTCTCACTGCATGGCACGCGATGGGGTTCATGCTTATACAGCACACACACACACACACACACACACACACACCCGTCCAGTGTCCATCAACTTACATCTCTGTAGTGCAGCCTGTTGCATTAAGGTGGAACCACAGGAGGAGCTGTTAAATCATCTTGATGCGTTAAAGTAAAATTCACAAGATAATTAGTCTTAAGAATATAAACAAGGCCCGCGTAGTACATAACTGCATTACTGAATGTTTTTGGCCTATCAAAACTGCCGATGGCTGGTATTTCTGCATTATTGTGTGGTGAATGTCATAAATGAGGAGACTTCATGTCTCATAGAGACGTGGGTTGTCATGTTCTTGTATTTCAGAGAGAACAACTCAGCCGTGGGACGCTACAGTATAAAGCTTTGTACAGTGTGTTCTCCCAGGCTGAATACTGTCCCTCGGCACCTCTTTAACTCAACGCTTCTCACATAGCCTCCGGGAAGCAGAGCTCTGCCTTTCCAAAGAGAAGGTTTACCCCAACGTTGATAGCCTCTGAGATCTTGGCTGGCCTGCTGCATTCTTCCTGTATCGCAGGGCTGGAAAGAGAAAAGATGCTGAAAATCCCTGTGTGAAGAGTCATGCTGCTGGAGCGATAACTCACTCGAATTATACAGAAAATCACTCATGAGCAAAAACATGTTGTTTACTGACAACCGTCTTTGCTATTAGTTTAATTTATTTAATTATTTCCATAATAATAGAGGGTCCATTGCTCAAAGTTTATTGGCTGCTTGAACTGCTCGTGAAGCCAGCCTGTAAAAGTTTATGGACTAGGGCTTAAGTTTTAATAGGGAGCTATCATGCTTGTTTTCAAAGCAAAATGGTACAAGTAGAAAACACATACATATAGAGATACAGAGAGTCTCAACTCAAGGCCTATATATTAATTAATTAATTAATTAATCAACTTTAGTTTTTTTTATGTTAGAAGAATATTCACAAAGTTCAGTCACCTTTTTCAGTGCTGCAATTTGGCAAATGATGCTTTTACAAACCAAAAGCATAAATATGCTGCATATGAACGCAACATTAGTCTGGACCCACTCTAAGGAGCTTTGTATCAATTAAAAATGAAAAAAAAAAAAAATTTGTGTTCAGTTCATTACATACTTGGTGTTTAGACGGTGATTTAGATTAATTTTTTTGCGTTTTGTTGTCGCTAATTACAAGCTCCCAGTAAAAGGGCTCTGATTAAATTATACACAGACGAGTAGCAATTCGGAGAAAGAAGTAGTGAAGTAACTGTAGCAGGAGGTGGTGCGATAGTCCAGTTCTGCTGGCTCTCCTGTAGAAGTGGGGCTCTCATGAAGCATGTTCCTTCCACATGAATTCCAGGAGACAAAGGGATCATCGTGGAGGTGCAGCACAGAGTCCTGGCACTGCTCTCGCTCTCAGATAGGACGGTTTATTTGCGAGGGAGTCACTCCAGAGAAGGTCCTGTGTTTACGGATGTTGGATTTCAATTACATTTTGCTCAATTGAAAGTTTATAAAGGTGATTTATGTAGTGTGTGTTATTTTATTTATATATTGTGTAAGTGTAGAAGCATGCGTCTTGTTTCACCCTCCTTAGGAACAAATATTTCATGTTTAATTGGGCTTGATGTGTAGTTGAAGCGTCCACTCTCGTGCGCACCAGAGCGTTCGAGTTAAAGCCCTGCGTGTCCGGACGCGCTTCGCTGCCCTCCATTATGTAAGCCATTGTAGTAGTGAAAGCCGAGGATACGCTGGGACTTAGGTAAAGATCAGTAAGACATAATGCACGTCGCCAAGCTCTTCTCTTTCAGACACTGAGGCCGTTCTTGACGAAGCTCTCTCTCTGGCCGTGTCCTCGTGTTTTTCAAGCAGCTATAACAACTCCTCACGCACGTCCTAGTAAACATGGCCTGCAGAGGAACTGTGAAATGAAAGTCTCGCAGCACCGCCACGGGGCCTGATATCTCAGGTGTCATCTTTCAGCAGTGAGCGCTGTCGCTGAAGTAAGGCAGGCTTGTTTGCTCCCACACCCTCTGCTTATCACAGTTGTGTTGAATTATTAGAGAGAAGGGACCCACAGAGAGACCCGGCTCGAGAGAAGGACAGAGGAACGCCTCTCTGGTCTCTGAAATATACCAA
This sequence comes from Hydrocynus forskahlii, assembly GCA_037974365.1. Lineage (NCBI taxonomy): Eukaryota > Metazoa > Chordata > Actinopteri > Characiformes > Alestidae > Hydrocynus > Hydrocynus forskahlii. Next base: position 8,565 of record JBBPCX010069465.1, on the reverse strand, counting down.
AATACACTGAAGACATGAAAGTGACAGAAATAACTATTAACCAGTTAGTGGAATCTAAACAATGAGAACACAACACCAAGGTTTTTATGTTTGGAAAAACAGTTTTGGCCAGAAACTGAGCACATGCAGACCACCCTTTTTGTTTATTCAATGTCTATGTGAAACAGCCTTTAGGTACTTTTTTCTTTTTTCTTTTTTTTCAGTGTAAAGGATTAAAAAGACACATGTAATAGAAATTCACCCCAAAAAGTAATATTCATATCAAATGTATTAGTGTTTAATCACTCTTTACTTTTGTGCCCCCTACTGCCATTGCAAGGGAGTGTTCGCACTGTATGCATTTCGCACTGGGGCTGAGGTGCTTTTACATCAGTCACGATGTAATATCATTAAGACTTAAGACTGATTCCTCAGAAAGCTTCCCTGACTGTGTTATGGTCTGAGAAACTCTTCTGCATCGCTGAAAGTATGTTTCTTTATCAGCCCGCACCTTTTGGTGGCCTTTTGGTCTCCCCTAGAGGTGCTGTTTCTAGAAAAAAGCCCATAAAGTGCATTTTAAGTGTGTAAATGTTTTTGTGTTCATTCCTTGTGGGAGGCTGTTGTGCTAGTCTCAGCACTGAAACATGAATTGGTGGCTGGAGTGAGTGAGAGTGCGTTATCTTTCTCCCTGATACTAATTTTGGCTTCACTTGTGTCCTGACTCCTGTCTGAACCCCATGTTCTGCCCGAGGCTGGGTCATTCGAGCTGACCATTGCGTAAAAGCTAATATTTGGGAATGGGCGTGCTGTTGCTTGGTGTGATTGAAAAGATGCTCAAATGAGCATGGCAGGAAAAGTAAACGATACACACCAAAATACCACTGAACAGATAACTTTCTCAGTGGTTGCGTGTAGTTCAATGTAACCTGCACGTCACCTAGCAGAATACATGCATTACATTATATTCATTTGGCAGACACTTTTATCCAAAGCGACTTACAATACGAGGAAACACTGAAGTTTCAGGACAGTGTGAGAACCACAGGAGAGTTCTAAGTACTAAAGCTTTATGTAGGAGTAGTGTAAGAAGAAAGAAAGTCCATCAGGAGAGGAGATGCTCTCTGAACAGATGAGTCCTCAGGAGGTTTCTGCAGATAGAGAGGGATTCTACAGCTCTGGTTGTCTTAGGCAGCTCATTCCACCCAGCGGGGAACCAGAATGAGACCAGTCTGGATGGCAGAGCCAGACGATGAAGCAACCTTTTTTGACAAAACGTTGATCCTCATCCCCCTGCCCAATGATCCAGTCACAAATCAGATTTTTTTTTCCTGCCCACGGCGTCTACACACATGTAGTTAAGCGATGGGTCCAGCCTTCAGGAGCTGTTGTACTGTGCGAGATTGTCCACCAACATTGTTATCAACCAGCTAAATTCTGATTTATGTCATGATGGGATTAGTTTTGTGTGGGAGAATGACACTCTAGGCTTTATGGAGGTTCTAGATAAGACTGACTGTGAATACGAGCAGCAATCTAGATATGAATAAAAATATTAATTGATTTAGTGTTATTTGTTTTCTGTTTTGTTTTTTGTTTTTTTTTAATAGCACTTCCCAGTGTTAGCATGTGTTTTGTTTTGGTTTTTTTGGGTTTTTTTTTTTTTATGTGTTTTGATATCTCTGGGCCGGGTTGGGGGCGGCTTAGATAATTGAGTGGATGAAACGATAATAGTCACAAACAACATATCACATGCAACACAGTGTGTGGTTCATGAAACCTACATCACTCATCATCTAGAATAGTGAAGGGGGGGGGCAAGGGGACATGATTCATTCAGTGGCTGAAAGGAACATGGGATCAATAAGATGAGAATAGGCTCCATGCAAAATTGGCTCTAGTTGGCCTGAAGGGGGTGCAGTGTCCTCACTATGAGGTGTACAGAATTATTTTACAAATGAAAAGCCATATTAAATTGTCTTCATTTTAAATTTGCATTTAAATTTTAGCCAGCTGCCCCCCCCACACACACACCCCCCCCCAATCCTGTCTATTACACATGTTGAATAGTGATGGTTAATGCAGATTGCCTGCAGTCTAGCAGACACATACAGGTGGACATTACTTTTACTCATCGCAAATTCATTCTTTGAAGTGGCTTACTGGGTTGGGTATTAAATTGTTACTGGGTATTAAATTTATCTTGATCCCCCCATAAAAGTGCCGCGGTTTGCCAAGTCATGCAATGCTTTTAAAGTAGCTGATGAATTAAATTAGGCTTGGGAATATGGGAAAACATAGCTAAGCTGTGATGGTGTACAGCTAAAACAAATTTCTGGTTTGTATGATCTGCATGGCTATTCGATTAGTGATAGTTTCTGGTTTTGTCTGCAGGCATTGCAGCGTGTGCACTCATGTGGACTGGTGCCTTCTTATGTACATGAAATGGTTTTTTCCCCTCCCTTACTTCTCTACTGTCAGGCCAAACAAAGGAAGTAGTGGGGCCTTGATAAGCACGAGCCGACTGATGTTCTTCTGTTTGTGTGAAGTACAGGCTGTGTGTTGTTCAAGTAGTCCTGCAGTGTCTTTTCCTGTCTCATTCCCTTTCGGTTGCTTAGTCTGCTCCAACACCTGTCTGTCTGTTTCTTCACAGAGGTAACCTCACGTTACCCAAGATCCCGGAGTCTAACATGGCTCTCAGCGTCTTGGGAGTGTTCCTGGGATTGCTCCTGGAAGTTTCTGCTCACGGACCCTCCAGTGTGCCCCGGAGTTCCTGGAGACATGAAGGTAAAGGCACTGGAAGTTCATCATTTTTACCTGTTTTAATGCTTAATTAATTTTTTTATTGCATTCCAACAAAAATCATTACTTAATTAAACCCATTTGCGTGTACGGAGGTCTTCTGTGGGATAGTCTGTGTTGGATAATCAATTTTTCAGTCGCCACATGGTTTAGTGGTTATTACTGAAGTTTTGCAATGTATAAAAGTAAAATGTCTTCAATGTAGAGTAGATTACTCAATTCATCAAGAAAACAAGGGCCAGATTACTTGATTATGATCAATAATGCATGTAGATGTGATGTTACTGCTTGTCTTTCATTGTTTTTGACCAAAATTGATGGACCATGTGCACAACCTGATTCGACCAAAAACCCTGCGTTTGGGCCAGACTCTCAGAGCACATATTAAAACATTATACATAATTGGTTTGAGGCTCATTGTAGACCTCTGCAGTATAAATATTGTCAAGGACTGTTTCACTGTCACGGTTAACATTATATTGTGCAGCCTTAGTGTCCGAGAGACCGTACGTACAGATCTAGCAGACACATACAGGTGCTAGATCACAAATGCATTCTTCCAAGTGGATGGGTTAGGCATGGATTAAGGTAGTAAATTGTTATTGCTTTTTTAATTTTACTTGACCCACCAAAACTGAAGTTACTGAAGTCATGAAGGGCTTTTAAATTAGCTGATGAACAGATTACTCCATAAATCACCAAAACAAGGGCTGGATTACTTGATTGTGATCAATAATGCATGTAGTTGCGTTGTAGTTACTACTTGTCTTGCCTGACCGTGTGCACAACCTGATTCGACCCCCTGCGATTGGTCAGGAATTTCAGAGCACATCTTAAAACGCTCCATGCTTTGAGGCTCTGCATATTGTAGTATGAACATCGTTAAGGACTGTTTCACTGTAACAGTTAATGTTATATTGTGCAGCCGTAGTGTCTGAGAGACATTAGGTCCAGATGCTTCGATACACGTGGAGTCAGTTCAGTGTTTTGTGCTTGACTTGGTGTTTCAGAGCAGTTGGGTTTTGGCTTTACCTGAAAGCACATGAACGAAGTGTATAACTGACAAACATTTCTGGCAGTTTCTCGCTCTGTGCCACCTGCGGTGCCTTTCGTGTGACAGGAACCCTTTTAGAAGCAGATGAGGTTTTATTGTGACAGGAAGTGGGATATAAAATATCAGCACTGTGGTGGCATCTGTGCTGCAGCAAAAATGGAGACGTACTCTCAGAGTTTCAACTTTCAGCGTCTGTATGGCGTCTGCCCACACATGAGCAACCCGAGACACTTACCCAACACACACGCGCACACACTGCCAGACACACGGCCAAGAACAAATCACCGCCGGCTACACATAAATCAATGCATAACACCCAACCTCCGCACACACATACCCTCACCCCCCACCTCACTGTGTGATGTTTTATGGCGTACAGACACACATTCTGGCACACATTAAAGCTTAGTCTCTGAGAAAAAGAAACTTAACGGCCAAAAATGTAATTTATGCAGCGTTCCATTGACCCCAGATGTAGCTGATCAGCCAAGACATGTTTGGAGTTGCTTCTTTGGTTTGGAACTGGAGCTCTGACGCTATCTTCGCCAGTAGTCAAGCAGATCTTTTTTTGTAAACGCATCCCCAAAACCTCATCCAGCTCTTCATTAAACTGGATGAAGAGGTGCGGATGTCGTTTAGGAAACAGTATGACTTATTGTTTACTGTAAAACATAACAAACCTGAAAGCAGTACAGCCTTTTTTACACAACAGGGTCTGTTTTTGCAAACTACCTCAGGAGTAGGACTGTTGATCTAGGACCAGTTTTTTGAAAGTAAAGTCATAAGAAAGAATCAGATCCCTGATCAGACCTACAGCCATGTTGAAGTTTAGTTAATTTTTACAGCTCCCAGTAGGTCATGCTGGGTCCTAAACCGCATTCACAAATCTGCTAGGCCCTAATGAAGATCTGGATGAGGTTTCTGAGAAGTGTTGGGGAAGAGGTTACAGAAAAGATTTGGACGACCGTTGACTTCTAGTGTTCGCTGGCAGCATTAACAGCGCCGGTTCTAAAATAAACCGATTTTTTGCTGAACTAATCTTTAAAAACAGGTTTGAACAGTGGGAGGGTCAGAACATTCTGAGAGCACAGAATGTGCTCTCTGTCTCTCTTTCACACACGGGTGCACACACTTTTGGCCGGGGACACTGAAGAGTTTTACTCTGTTAAAGATCAAGCAGAGCATGTTCTTTGGACTCACACACTGTATCATTTGGTGCCTTTTTATATGAGTTGTTATTGCCCTCATGCCACTGCAAATTAAAGGATGAACATTCAGTACATTTCTAATGTACTTAAAAGAAGATGTTCATCTTCAAAAGGAAAAACTTGCTGATCTTTGACCGTGTTTGTGTGTGTATACGTAGATGTGAGCTTGTTGGAGTTTTCGGAGCCAGGAGTATTTAACTACTCAACGCTGTTGCTGAGTGAAGAGAAGGACGCTCTGTACGTTGGGGCCAGAGAGGCCGTCTTTGAGCTCAACATCAACAACGTGTCCATCAAGAACAACCAGGTGAGGACATCTCCACTGCATCCAGGCCTGCTGGCCCTGCTGAACGTTACACATTACAGTGTCTCCAGTAGAGCAAAACCTCAAATCTTCAAAAGAGTAACTTACAGGAGAAAGAAAAAAAAAACATTCTTAACTTTTAATGTGAGGATTTTATTCTTTTGTACCATTTTTGTTGATCCACCATGAAACTTTATCAATACAGCAGCTGACATTTTCTAACCAAGTGGCTAAAAAGTGCACACTGAAGCAGTGGTCACCAACCCGCCACTTGAAGATCTTTCCCTGCCATGTTTAATGTAGCTCAATCCAAACTTGCTGGCCTCTCTTAACATTCCAGCCAGTCAAGAAATCCATTAGCCAGAGTAAGAGGGAAGGAAGGTAGATCTCCAGAACCAGGGTTGGTGCTTTTACGGTAAAATGACTTATAGTGTTTTGTCTTTGATTGAAATTCCCTCTTCTTGTACAATTGAAGGTGTTATGGAATGTCTCAGAACAGCACATGAGCAAATGCATCTCAAAGGGGAAATCTAAAGAGGTACGTTTATTTTATTATATATATTTTTTATGTGCCAAGGTGTTTTCATCAGATTTGTTTTCTGCTTTCCCGTGTGACCAGTGTGCGTTCAGTTTGACTCATTGTTTTGTACCTGTGTGCTGCAGACGGATTGTCTGAACTACATTCGGGTTCTTCAGGTGTTGAATGAGGATACCCTGTACGTGTGTGGGACCCATGCCTTTCAGCCCTTCTGTGATTACCTGGTGTGTATTCTACTACTGAAGCTTACATTAACTGAGTGCTAGGTTAATGGGTTTGGGGTTTAGAGCCATAATCAGCCAGCATTCAAGAACAACAGATTTGTACAACGTGGACCAAACACACTGTTGTGAATATATTACTGCTTTTTGCAGTATTAAAAAACATCAGTGTCATAAGCACTGGTGACTGGTCGGGATACTCGAGTAAATAAACTACTTAGATATGAGAGAGCCGGGTTGGGCATCATGTCAGTTACTGACATACCATGATGTTGCTTTTCAGTTTTAGCAAAGATTTAGTGATGTATTTTGTAGAAAGTGGATGTCATTTCAATAAAGTGTTATTGACCTGTTGCAAAGCCGCACTCTTTTAGGTTTTAAATTCTACTTTAATCACTTCTTTTAAGGCAGGCAATTTAAATTTAATGTGATTCTGTTATATATTCAGACAATATTGATATTCAGCATTTATCGCTGTATCCCAGCCCCACACTGAGGTACTGAGATTAATCCAAAAAACAATGTAAATGCACCCTGAAAGGTATCAAAGGTCAAATGTATCCTCAACGTGATTCATATGGTCTGTTTGCGTACATTTAAATTTAGAGTTTCCTATGAGACCTATGAGTCATATTTGTACCTTTTCATAACTTCACTAGTTTAATGAAATAGTTTAAATAAAAGGTCTGGAGTCGGCCACTTCATAAACCAAAATTAGAACAGGATATGGTACAACAAACCAAAGGTGCTGAAGACCCTTGAAGGTATCACCAGAGCTTTTGAGCCCTGAAAGATACAATTTAATTGAGATTAGACATTTGTGTTGCTGACCTATTATTTGTATTGATTCATTTATTCATTTTTATTAGCAGCATAATGAAAGCTGGTATCATGATATATATTGTCCAGTCCTTTTTATGAAGACTGGTTATAGTCCAGCATGCTGCTCCACTCTCACTTACTGCCCAGCTCTTCAGCAAACACGACTGATGGCACAAGTACAAGAAACATACTTTTACTGCCATTCAGCCAAGCTGGTGGAGTTGGTTTCAGCCCAGCAGTGCTGAAGGTTAGTCCTGCCCTTTCCGGCATGTTGGGTATCCTTTCCTGTTTGAAGAGACAAGATAAAGAAAGCAAGCTCACCTTTGCTACCCAGATCTCTTTTTTTCCCAGTGCCCCCCTCAGAAAACACTAAGCTACAGCTATCACCTTACCCGACAACCCACCCCCGCGTGAAAACACTACGATACAAGTATTACCCCCCAACGCCCATTCCAGTCCCCAAGAGTATGTCCCATGTCCCCCCACCCCACACGCACACACTTTAAAAAAAAAATGCTTCCCAGAACTCAGGGGCTTTACAATCTGCATGTTGACATTCATTAACAAACGGGCAGTCCGGGTGTGTTTGGAAAGGAACATACAGTCATGCTGAATATTTTTAACTTGCCCAGCAAGTCAAATGACTAAGCACACTTTGACGTTTTTAAATAAATGCTTTTTCTGCCAATAGTGCACATCAGTGTGGGGGATAAGCAATAATTGCTAGGCTGTGTTTAAAAAGTAGCACTGGGTTCCTGAAACAGTGTGCTAAGATCATTAGGAAGGAAGTGCAGGTGAGAGAGAGTGTTTTAAAATAAGACCGTGAGAAACTACTGAGTGTCTTGCTGCCTTTTTTTGCTTTACGTCTGTCAGTTCTGCAGCTTTATTACTGTGTAAATTTTTCATATTAAGCATTTAATAAGATCTCTTACTCTTTTGCATAATTTTCGCAAACTGGAGACTGAGTTTGTCATCTTTCACCAGTCAGTTTATTTCGATATTGCATAAAGCATATGGCCTCTGAATCTTGGGTATCTGCTGTAGATACATGAAATGTGATTGAAATGAATGAAATGGATGAAAGTGTAAGACAACTTGTTTAATGATAGTTGCAGTTGAGCTGTGAGAGAAGTGGCCACAGCTCCAAAATAAACAATGAAATTTGTTTTTTGCCAAAAATGACCGTTGTTGCAATGAAGTATATTTCCAACACTGGGTTTAACATGCGCTCTCGGATGTCTGCAGCAATTTAAACCCAATGTCTAATGTGGGTCTCTCTATTTCTCCTCTCTCTCTGTTTCTCTCTTTCTATTTCTCTCTACCTCTCTCTCTCTACCTCTGTCTCTCTCTCTCTCTCTCTGTCACACTCTGTCTCTCTCTCTCTCTCTCTCTCTACCTCTCTCTCTCTCTGTCTCTCTGTCACTCTCTCTCTCTCTCTCTCTCTCTACCTCTGTCTCTCTCTCTCTCTCTCTGTCTCTCTGTCACTCTGTCTCTCTCTCTCTCTCTCCCTCTGTCTCTCTCTCTCTGTCACTCTGTCTCTCTCTCTCTCTCTCTCTCTCTCTCTCTCTCTCCCTCTCCCTCTCTATCTTTCTCTCTCTCTCTCTCTCTCTCTCTCTCCCCTTCTCCCTCTCTCTCTCTCCCTC
>JBBPCX010069464.1:0-11341 GCA_037974365.1 Hydrocynus forskahlii | reverse complement strand
GAGAGAGAGAGAGAGAGAGAGAGAGAGAGAGAGAGAGAGAGAGACCGAGAGAGAGAGAGAGAGAGATGAAGGAAGAAAACGAGAAAGGTGGAGAGCGGGTATGAATGAGAGTGAACAAATCAACCAGAACTCCCTTTAGAACTTTTTTTTAAATAGGAGACTTCATATTCTTCTTTCCAATTAAAAGGTAACAAAGGTGTAAATTCCAGAGAAGAAAATAAAAGTGAAAAGTCCAGCAGATTGCTGCAGTCTCTTCTTTCATTTACTTCTTCCCTTCTTCTTCTCATTTGCTCTTCATCCCCTCTCTCACTCTTTCTTTCCCACTCTCTCTTTTGCACTCTCTCTCTATCTCTCTCTTGCTCTCTCTCTGTGCCGCAGAGCGGTGTTCCACTTTCAGCACCTCTGTGTGGACAGCTCCCTACGAGCCGAGGACACACACAACACTACTGATGCTGCTGCTTCTGCCTGTCTATATGCTTGCTCCCCCCTTTCTCTCTCTCTCTCTCTCTCTTTCTCTTTCACTCCCACTCACAACCTCTCATTATCTCTCTCTTCTCCTCTCTTTTCTATCTCTCCTCTTCTCTTTTTCTTTCATTTTTCTGTTTCATTCTTTTCTTTTCTCTGTTCTTTTTCTAATTTTCTGTTTCTCTTTCTCTTGCTCTCTTTCTTTCTTTTTCTCTCTCTTATCTCTCTTTCTCCCTCTCTCTTTTTTCCTTCTCTCACTTGGTCTTTTACTCCAATACATACAGTCTCTCACTATCTCTTCCCCTTGTCGTCCTCTTGTCCTTTTCTCATTGCCATCTCTCTTTCTTTTCTTTTTCTGTTCTTTTTCTAATTTGCTGTTTTTCTGTTAACTCTATCCCTTTCTCTGTCTCTCTCTCTCTCTCTCTCTCTCTTTCTCTCTCTCTGTCTTTCTCGCCCTCTCTCCCCATCCTTTTCTGTCTCCTCCTTCTTTCTCAAGCACACACACACACACATACACACACACACATACACAGACACACAAACATAATCGTGCACTCTCACATTCAGTCATGTACTACTTCACTTTATCTATAATTACTTCCCTCGTCTGTTTCCTGCTCCTTCCTCCACTTCGCCGCTCCCTGTCTCGGTAACATTTTTACAAGCTGCAGTTAAATTTTCCGCTCCTGGGTCAGACTCCCCTCATCTCTTCAAAAGAGCAAGCTCAACAGACACAGTGAAATACAGCGCAGCCAGCACCATTAAAGCAGTGTGTGCTTTACTAACCACAAACACTGCCTGAACCCTCTGCAGGAGATAATCATACAGATGAAACTAGCTCTCTGCAGTGGGATCTAGTGCATATATGTGATTAATTGCAGGCCAGTGGGCACATAGTTAATGACAAAAACCAAACTGTAGAGAAAAAGTCATTTTTAATAGATTACTTACTCCACCATTTTAACACCTAAGTGACTTATATTCCAGGTTAATGAAGCACACTCCTCACACTAACATCTATTAGGAATATCTTTTGAAATAAAAAAATAGTATGAATCAGCCTGTTCTATCAGAAAATCCTAGTAAAGTTGAAAACCATTATTAGAAAACAGGTGTAGTTACAGTAATACACATTTATGCCTTTGCCATAATTTTTTCATCTTTAACTTCCTTAGTGCTCCTCGTGCAATAGGGATATTCTCACAAATTTCACTTACATATCATAAAACCCATGGGAACAGGGTTGTGGGTTCGCAGCCAAGGCAGACCCAGTACCATGAGGGGGTTTTGATGTTCTAATATGTAAAATTTTAACTTCTCCCCATGGTCGGGTCCACTCTAAGGACCAGAGGCCGCGTTTCCCAACTAACCGATCTACCCCCTAACTGCCCATCCAGAGCACGCACGGGAACAGACTGTTGTGATCTCTCCACTGGGAGCCCATAGGAAGTCACACAAAGTTCCCGGCCGATCCAGAATCTATTAGGGCAGACACAGACAGGTTGTTAAACAATACATGCATTGAATTTACCATCGCGCGGCGGCTCTTGCTGTGTTGATCTAGGCGAATGCTCATTGTGATGAGCTGGTCGAGCAAAAGCCCTTCGTCTTGACATGCTAACTCCAGCTGTAATTCGGAGTTTAACCCTTTTTTGTACACTGTGATCAGGGCCGGAGCATTCCAGACGTTTTCTGCTGCGAGAATTCGGAATCTCACGAGTAGTCCGTGGCTGAACTCCCCTTGTGTGAGTTGTAAGAGCTGAGTGCTGCATGACTGCCCCTGGTCCGGGAAATCAAACGTTGCCTTCAACCTTTCCCAGAACTCCTCGTAGTCAGGCATTTGATTCTCTTCTGCGGCCCAGAGTGCTGCTGCCCAGTCCAGAGCCCATCATGTCAGACGCTGGGTTAAAACGGACACCCTTTGCGCAGGGGTGATGTCAGGAAACACTGCAAAATACAGATTGCAACCCAGTAAGAAATTCTTACAGGACGCAGGGTTTCCGTCATACTTCTCGGGGAGTGAGACGTGCCGGGGAGCCCTCACGACCAATTGTGTGGCCTGCACTGCTGTCATCAGTTTCCTCATCATCTCACTTAACTGTGCCAGCTGAGTCTGGTGATTGGCTACCTGTTACGGTAGTGGTTCCTCGTCTCCGGGCAAAGGGACCGTTGAGGCGTCCATTGGTACGGCTGGGTCATCTGTCATGGTGTACTGCGGGGAAAGGACGCACAACCAGCACCACAAAGATAGCTCAATGAGAATCTTTTATTTACAAACTGGAGAGTCCACTCAAACTAAATTACGTTTTCTCTTTTCAGTCCACAGTCCTTGAGCCCAGGCCTCCCGACCTTGATGTTCCCGTTTCCCGAGGGCTCCCGCACTCTCACTCCTGTAGGGAATAGACAGATTGATCACACACATGCACCCTGCAGAGCCACCCCTTGCTCCAAACATCCGCTTCGTTTCCCGCTTGGTCACTCAGCCCCCTCTTTGTACTCCAACTCCACTGCCATTGGGGAAGTCACTGTAGGGGAGCAATAGGAAACGGGTTACCACGCTCAGAGAAGTGGTTACTTGCGTTACCAGTTCTTGTCTTGTCCAGCTCCAGGCACCAGGAGCCGCGTGGGCACGAACCGAGCTCTGGACCTGTGACGCTGTGTGAGAGACCTGAGTAAAAACGTTTTTTCTCCTGCAATCCTTGACTGCCACCAAATTCCCCAAACCATAAGGGTGACCCAGCACTGCTTCTCTGGACCAGCCTGGTTTTAAACCTACACTCACACGACGCCAAGGATTAACCTCCCATTAGGACTATTAGCTACAACAGGTGCACTTGTGCTTGGTTGCCTGGCAACCTTGGTGCAGGGTTAAACGAAGCTCATCCCTTGCACCTGAGTCGCCAGACTCCCAATCACCACACACACATGCATTCCTTGACCCCTACCTGTCCAGGGCTGTACCACCTAGCATGTGGGCGACTAGCTCCTTTGGAGGCACATCCGAGCTGACAAACATTAAACACCAAACACATTTTAGAACACGTAGTACATAGTAGAAACACTGTAGAACACAAAACACATTCTAGAACATGGATTGGAACTCAACTTTAACCACAATATGGAACACAGCACTGAATAACGCAGTCTACAGCACAGAATCGAATAAACCATTCAAGAGACACGAAATGTTTTAGAGCTCAGTATTAAATAACACATTCTACAACACAACACTGAACAACACGTTCTAGAGCACAGAATCTAATAAATCGTTCTAGAGCCACAACACATTATAGAGCACAGCATTGACCAGCACATTGAACAAAACAGCATTAAACAACACATTTTCAAATACAGCACTGAATATATATTAGAATAGATACTTGATTAACACATTCCAGAACACACAGTACAGCACATAATTGACCAACAAAGTGTAGAACGCACAACATTAATCAACACTTTCAAAAACATTTTTAAACATAGAGTTGTCATTTCAGCCATATACACTACACAGTGAAAGAAGCAATGCTCCTCCAGAACCATGGTGCAGTGCAAGAACAAAAAGAGAAACAGCACAAGACTGACTGGTACAATAATCCCTCAAAGAATGTAAGGTGGCTCCCTGTTGTCTAGTGCTGTTTTATGAATGCTTTATGAGGCACCACATAGAGTTCCTATGTGAGGCAAGAAAAGGTTCAGAAGCCCTACCAGGCCAAGGGAGTCTACAGAAACTGCAGTCACTTCCAGACAATGTAGCAGCCGCAGATCAGTGTTTCTCAAATGCTCTGGATTCCTACCAGCATCTGACTAATGCATATAATGAATCGGTATAAAATTATGAAACAAACATCAAAATGCATTCTTTTAAACACACTCTAGACACCCCATCTCTTCGCCCATTTCTTCATTCATTTGTATGTTCTGCAAGAAGACAGGTCTAGCAAACTTTTTTAAATCAGGAAGTAAACAAAGAAAAACAAAGATGGTAAAAATCAAGAAATGTTATTTAATTTTCCTTTTTAAAGTGAGTTTGTGATTTGAGACAGGTCTCAATTTACTGCAGCAACGTAGAAACTACACCTTAGTCACAACCAGCCAACTTTACTAATACATCTGCATATACTCTTGCACTGTGTGTGTGTGTGTGTGAGAGAGAGAGAGAGAGAGAGAGAGAGAACAAGGGTCAAGAGGGAGTGAGAAAAAGAGAAAAACAGAGAAAAGAGAAAAAGAGGGACAAAGAGAAGGAAAGAGAGACACTTTGAGAGAGAGAGTGAGAGCGAGCAAGAGAGAGTGAGAGAGAGAGAGGATGTGCAAGATTATTTAAGGACAAGGAAAAATAGATGCATGAAAAAAGAAAGAGGATTGTGTTCATAATGATTTCGTGTTTGGTTATTAACTGCCGAAACTGGGGGGAGGGAGGGAGAGAGAGAGAGAGAGAGAGAGACAGAGAGGATACACTGATGTGTAATAATGAGGGTTATTTTTCATGTGTGAAAAATATGGGTGTGAATGTGAGTACAGTGACTGTAATCTGTAACAACCGATTATTTTTATACTCCAAATGTTTGGAGGTCTGTTAACAGTGTCATGGATTTAAATGAAGATAAGCTGTGGGTGAAGGATGCAGGTTTGCTATCTCTGCAGTGTAGTGTTTTGAGGGGTGTGGGGAGGGGGGTGGTAAACAGAGAAGAGGGATAAGGAGAAAGGAGGAGACCCATGAAAGGAAGGAGTATGTGAGAGAATTAGTAAATTTCTGTGCCTGTGTGAGCCTGTGGTATGCATCTGTATCTGTCAAGAGTGTGACAGTGGTAAACAGTGGCAGTGCAGGGTCTCTAAATTTATCATCCTGCTCCAAGATGGACAGATAGAGGGAGGATGAAACCCTGAAGGGAAGAGAGTAGCGACAGAGGAAAATAAAATAAAAATGCATGCTTGAACAATCATTTTGCTCGCAAACAGAGGATAAGAGAAAGAGATGAAAGATGAAATGATACAGAAGGAGAAGGAGACAGAATGAGAGACTTTTAAAGGCTTTTGCAAACCATGACAGAGGTACAGACACAAAAAATAAAAGAGAGAGACTTTGATGGTTTTTCACATTAATCACATTCAAATGTGTATAGCTTCGTTCAGCGATATGTGGCGGGCGAGGGCCAGGCTACAATTACCAAAACTATTAGTTAACTCCAAACAAGCCAACTACGCCACCCAGTGATATAGAGCACTGGGACTCTAAAATGAAGTGTAGATAGATTAGTGCTTCAAAACACATGTTTGTCTCCAGGCTGAGCAACCAACAGCACACCAACGATAAATGAATTTCAATAGAGTTTAATAAAACAGTTTTTCAACTCAGGTCTCGACCATTGCAGTTAAAAGAAAATAAAAACAGGATACAACACACAGTACCCCAAACCCCAATAGCTTAAAAACATACTAAACAATAAGAAGTCCACAGTACACTAATAACTTGGGGAAACAGTCCTCAGTTCAATCCGATCCTGCTTCGGTCACACGCAGGCGGGCCTCAGCTGTCCCAGTCATACCCTCGCTCAAGTCTCTGCACCTAAGAAAAAATAAACACTGCGCCAGTATTCTGTTTGCACCCTTTCAGCACGGTGCCGTCCGAATGGGCTTCAGACCAATCAGTAAGGATGGGAGAGGTACTCACAATAGACCCGGGCACTGACTCGTCACCCGCCCAGGACCGCTGAGGAAAGGGGTATCACCAACGGACGCCGTCAAGCTCGTGGCTGTCTGTCCTCTGCCTCGCTCCTCGCACACCACTCCCAGCGTTTCCTCTGCGATGGCGTTCCTCACGGACGCGTCCTTGATGGCGATTTCTTCCTTGCACGTGTTCCTGCACCCCTTACGTCCTCCCAATTCGGCACATTCCCTGTTTTGGCGTGCTGCTTGCGTTCAGCACATCTGTGTGCTACTGTTCTCCCCCTGTTCTCTCTCCCGCTCCGCCATCTTTTTAAGTCACAGGCCCCGCGCACAAGTCACTACCATTTGCCACACAGCTCAGTTGACGTCAGGGTTCAATCTGCTAAATCAATCAGTCATTGGGCAAAGTAAAGTAGTTCCAGAGGAGATAGTCACCCCGTGCAACAAATACATCCTTAATTAAATACATAAACAGTAAATCACAACAAACCAAGATACACAACAAATCATATCACACCAAATAAAAAAAAAAAAACAGAAAAACCTCCACCTGGTTACATCCCCCCATTTCAAACAAAAGCAGCCCCCTGCGTCACCTCCCTCTTTAGTCCAGATAGCGAGCTGGCTTCTGTCCCAAATTAGGTCTAGCAGAACGCCGTGCCTCGGATAACTGATCGGCCACAGCCATAGGCCACGGGGAAACCATTGCCTACGGTAATCAGTTACATCTCTTGGTGGATTTTCTGTCAGGCTGTGTGGTTCCCCCTGGCACCTACCAAGCTCGGGAGTCTGGGGTTCTGGGGTTACACAAATTTTCAACGAATTTCTGTGCAGAAACTTTTTCTTTCCATCAACCTCATACTTAACTCTGTATACTAAACCAGTGTCACCTAACAGCTCAATCACCACATGTGGGGTCCCAGCCCACCACAGGGTCAGTTTCCTGTGACCTTGCCTAGTTCGATCCCTGACCCACACCCGCTGGCCCGGTAGTAAGAACTCTGCCCGTGCCATGCGGTCATACCTAACTTTCTGAGCTGTAGAAGCTTAGGCACACCTCAACCTTGCGTGGTGTTCCCTCACCCACCTGCTCAAACCCTGGCCCTGAGGCATACTACCCACTCCACAATGGACATCCACCAGAGTCCGAACATAATGGCCAAATATCAAGTAAGTGGGGGCAAACCCCGTCACACTGAATAGTGTTATTATAGGCCATCATCAATTCGGGCAGGGCCTCTGCCCAATCATCCTGCTTCTCATGGCCTAATGAGCGTAACATTATTGTCTGGTTAAGATGTTCAACCCTGCCATTTCCAGCCGGGTGATACGGGGTGGTTCTACTTTTAGTAATACCATACAGGCTACACAACTGCTTAAACAACTCAGATTCAAAGTTGGGACCCTGATCAGAGTGTATCCACTGTGGACACCCAAATTGCTGAATTACTGTAGCCCACACAACCTGTGCAGTAGTTCTAGCCATTTGGTCTTTAGTTGGAACAGCCCATGCATACCTAGTGAACATGTCGGTCATAACTAACACATTAGGGTACTCATCTTGTGGTCGGCCTAAAGACAAAAAATGCACAGCCAATATCTCCATGGGGTAACTCACTGATACAGGGTGCAAGGGGGCTTGGGGCTCAGTCCTACCTCTCTGCAGACTGCATCCAGCGCAACCCATCTGGAACCCTCTTACCACCTCCTCCATCCCGGGGGAAAAAAAGTGCTGTCGCAGGCGGGTCACTGTTCGTTCCACTCCGGTATGCCCTGCTGCCTGGTAATGTCTCCTTCCTCTGGTTTAAGGGGCAAACTGATTTAAGGGGCAAAATGACCTCCTTCCTCTGATTTAAGGGGCAAACCACCTGCTCTTTGGGCTCAAAAGTGTGCTGGTCAATCAAGTCCCAATATAATACATTTCCTTTGACCCTCAACCCGTCCCAGTGGGATAACAGTTTCTTAACAAGAGGCACAGTGACCTGTCGTTCCTGTCGTGCCGGGCACCTCTGCTCACTGACACTCACGTACATAACAGATGTCCTCATCCTCTCCTTGCAGCTGCGACCAGTCCAGTCCCATCACTCCATCCTCGGGTACAGGCTCTTGACCCTGTTCCACTGTGCGTTCACCTGTGACTGCATTTACAACAGGGAACCTTGATAAAGCGTCAGCATTCACATTTTCCTTATCTGCCTGATACTTCACCTCATAATCGAAGCTGGCCAGTTGGGCCACCCACCACTATTCAGTTGCTCCCAACTTGGCAGTTTTTAGATGGGCCACAGGGTTGTTATCTGTAAATACCAAGACCTTAGCTCCCAGCAAATAGTCTCTGAATTTCTCTGTCATAGCTCAATTTTGGGCTAGCAACCCCAGTTTAAATGAGCTATAGTTTGCATCATTACGCTCTGTAGGATGTAAGCTACGGCTTGTATATGCTATGACCCGCTCTTGACCCTCCTGTACTTGGGCTAGCACTGCCCCCAGCCCTTGGTGTCTCACATCTGTATAAAGCAGAAAAGGAAGATTAAAGTCAGCATATGCCAAAACTGGCACCTTGATTAAAAGTTCTTTTAGGGTGGCAAAGGCTGCCTCACAGGCTGCAGTCCATGTAATGGCCTGTCCATTATCCTTTTCGCAGCGGGGATGCCTGCCAATAATGTTGTCAAGGGCCGAGCAATCTTGGCTAAACCGGCCACAAACCTCCTGTAATACCCGGCTAGGCCTAAAAAAGCTCTCACCTCTCTCACAGTGGTCAGCGTGGGCCAGTCTCACACAGCTCACACCTTCTCCTGATCGGGGGTCACTCCGTTCCTACTCACCACATTGCCCAGGAACTTTACTTCGGCCTGGAGCAGCTTACACTTATCAGGGCGAAGTTTCAAGCCATACCTCCACAGCCGTTCAAAAACCTGCTCCAAATGCTGAAGATGGGCACCAAAACTGGGGAATACACAATAATATAGTCAAGGTATACCAACAAAAATTCAGTTACCTGGCCATTCAAACACAGTTGCATAAGCCTCTGGAAGGTGGCTGGGGCGTTACATAAGCCAAATGGCATATGTTGGAATTCATATAGCCCCAGGGGTGTGGCGAACGCAGTCTTCTGCCGATCTTCTGCGTGGACCTCCATTTGCCAATACCCACTAGCCAAGTCTAAGGTGGTGAACCATTCTGCCTGATTTAATGATGTCAAGGTCTCCTCGATCCGGGGTAATGGAAAAGCATCTTTCCGGGTTACATAATTTAGCTTGCGGTAATCAACGCAAAATCGCCAGCTGCCATCTTTCTTCCACACCATCACAAGTGGGGCTGCCCATGGACTGGTGCTCTCAGTAATTACTGCCTTATCCAGCATGTCAACCAGCAGGATCTTCATCTCTTTATACATCATTGGGGGAGTGGCCGGAATCGCTCCCTGATGTGTGCTGTATCCCCGTCGGGATACTGTGCCGAACCACATCCGTGTGGCCAAAATCATCTTCTCCTGATGCAAATACTTGTGACCACCTCATCATCAGGTCCCGGAAGCTCTGTTTTTGGTCCTCTGTTAAGCCAGCACTATCGAGGTCACAGTTTAGACCCACAGGCACCTGGGTTTCTGGAGGGGGTCCAGAGCAGTGGTCCACTACTGCCACCCTGACCACTCCTTCACTCTCTTGATCTAAACTGAGGTCTCGGGCCCCATATATGTCGGCTCCATCTACCAAACACAATCTAGCTATCTTCTGGTATCAGGGGACCCACAGGTCGTAAGGATGTGGATTACACAAACGTATGGGCACTCGACCTCTGTGGACCCAACTCATGGTTCGAGCCACCCCCACTTCATTTCCAGGTAAGAGTTCTACTAAAATGCATTTATCTATACCGCTGAGTTCAGATTTGACCCGGCCCCAAATCATCAGCTCACTCTGGGGAGGGATACAGATCTTCCTCCGGACAGCCGAGCGAACATACCCCAACGTCCCATTGTCCTTCACTTGGGCTGCCACTCGTTGGCATGTCACAAAGGCCTGTCGCCAGGCTTCCTCTCTGGGCAGAATCTGTGAAGACAAGGACTGCGGCCTGGAACCAACCAAAGCCTCCCAGCACCCAGAGATTATATTCATTCCAATTATTAACGGGGTTGTGAGGTGCTCTGGCTTAGTCAAAACAATACCTTTCTTTGGGAGACATACCCCAGCCACCTTGACGTCCAAGACTACGTAACCAGTGTAGGGGATGTCCAGTCCATTTTCTGCTTGTGCGTCGTCCTGGAAAAAGCATCTCAAACATGCTGGTGCATTAATGTGACATGAGACCTTGTATCTAATAAGCCTTTAACTTCTTTCCCCTCAATCTGCAGACTCACCGCTGGACACTCATCCACAAAGACTCCTTTGGTCCGTTCTGTGTTCCCCTCCAACTCCACCACCTGGACCTCAGCAGCAGAGTTCAGCACTTTAACGGCATCTGAGAACTACCCAGGCCCTTGCACTGATGTGCTATATGTCCCGACTGATTACAACGATCAGATGGCAGATTACAACGATTGCGATCTGCCCCGTGTCTCGGTGGTCTGCACAGGGCGCGCCGGGACCGCCATGTCTCCTGAGGATTCTCATAGCTCCAAGAGTGGCCGTAACTCCTGCATCACCCCTTGTGTTATTTCACAAACCTGTTTTGTCACTTCACCCAGAATCTCTTTCTTCAGCTCCTCTTTCCAATCCGTCCTAGAGGTATTAGATCTCTGATACTAGCACAATGGGACTCGTACCTCACTTGGGAGTATTCCTCATCCAGTAGACGTGCTTCCTGATAGAGTTCTGCACAGGACCCCTCTGGGTTTCTACGTGCAAAGGTCTTCAATGCACGTACCAATGGCCCATCTTCCAACCCCAAGAGGAGCTGCTCCTTCAGGACCTGTTCTGAGAGGGCTTCCTCTGGGTCACGCTTCTGCACTCTGCAAAAGATCTTCCTTAACCTTAACACATAGGCATTTAATAGTTCCCCAGACCTTTGCTTACGGCCAAAAATTGGACACGTAACACAGGCAGTGGTGTTTCTCCCAGATATAACTCATCCAAATGTTCGAAAACCTTCTGCACCATATCCCTTCTACCTTCTTCTATCACCCCCATCTCCCTCTTAGCATCACATTTACATTTACGGCATTTAGCAGACGCTTTTATCCAAAGCGACTTCCATTCCCTAACTACAG
>JBBPCX010069463.1:5000-11341 GCA_037974365.1 Hydrocynus forskahlii | reverse complement strand
GTGTGTGTGTGTGTGTGTGTGTGTGAGTGTGTGTGTGTGTGTGTGTATGTGTGTGTGTGTGTGTGTGTGTGTGTGTGAGTGTGTGTGGCATCTCTCAGCCTTTCAAAGGCCTCCATTCTTACAGCCTGCATTACATCACTGCTATTAGTGTCATGTTGAGGAGCCGGGAGCTGCAGAGGGGTGTGAGTGAGTGAGTGTGTGTGTGTGTGTGTGTGTGTGTGTAAGTGTGTGACTTCACTGTGGAGGAGCTCTGGATGAAATCATGCCCCCATCCATGACATATTAGAGTTAACTAATAATAGTTAAAGGGATACTGCTGCTTCTGAACTCTGTGGACAGTGAGAATCAGAAAACTTTATTGATCTCAGAGGAAACTGTTTGTGTTACGACCGCACAAACACACAGAAACACAAACTCAAGAACAACATAAAATAAACCTTGAAATAAATCAAATAAAAACTCTGCAGAAAATACTCAATATGAAATACACTGTGATACATACACAAATGTTGGGGTATAAATGCTATAGAAGGGTAACTTACCGTTAAGTGAATTACTAGTAACAAAGATGGTGGTTAGGAGTGTGTTATTGTACGTAATAGAGATCAGTAGTTGATCAGTAATATAGACATAAGTAGTGATATTTCACACGGTAAGACTGTTTCACATAATAATGAGATATTACACATAATGATGATGTTTGAGCACTGGCTAAGAAAATTTAGCAATATTACACACAATAATAAGATAATAATGCACATGATGATAATAATTTAAACTCAATAAGAAATTGTGTTGTCCTGAAATCCTCTGAAGTTGAATCCAACTGAGACACAGTAAAGAAATAGGTGTCTTACTCTCACTTTCCCTGAGGTGTTTCGGTATCCATGGAGAAACCTCTGTCTTTATTGGTAGGTGTTTCTAATAAAGTGATCATTGGTTGGAAAAATAAGGTGTTTCTGATAAAGTGGCCTGTAAGTGGAAGCAAAGGGTGTTTCTAAGAAATTAGCCAGTAAATGGAAAGAAAGTAGGTGTTTCTAATGAAGTGGCCAGTGATGGAAGTGTAAGGTGGTGTATCCAATTAAGCGGCCTTTGAGTGAAACCGAAGGGTGTTTCTAATAAAGTGGCCAATGTGTGGAAATACAAAGGACGTGCTTTTGTAAAGTGACCAGTGAGTGTAGGAAGGAGACTTACATGTAGCTACAATATTTTGGGTCCATTCTATGTCTAAATGGGGCTCTAGAGACGGTGCTAAAGGAAAAGGTCAGAGAGATTTACGCCGGGCAGAGTGTGTGACTTCATGCCTGTTACCCATCCATCCATGACATTATGGAGGTCAATTTGACATCAAACACTTGGCCTCCTGGGAAAGCTTGGGCGGCCCTGTCCAAACGCGGTGAGTGAGTGTGGTGTGTGATTGGTTTAAATAGTGTTAGACAGTATGTGCATCAGAGACTTTCACTCACAGGATTAGGACGGCTCTCAGTGGCAGCTAAAAATACATTGTTTGTACAGCAGCTTTCATACGTAAGAATTTATCTCAGGTTGCTTCTTGAGTTGAATGATTCTGGAGGAAAAAAGTCACATTGCAGTCATTTGAGTTATTCTTAAGTGGACTGATGCCATACATTCAAATGAAATATCCAGAGTATCCAGAATAGATAGAAACTGACCTGCATTAAAATGATTGACCTTGAATAACTTTCTTCTAAATGGCCTCAGAAATTCATCCGGCACTGTGATTGGCCAGCATGCTCACAGCAGACTGTGCTCATTTGCATATTGCAGTCTTTCAGGATTTCAGTATTGCAAAGGCAAGTATGATGATGACGCTTAAACACTTGTTCATGGAAGATAATTTGTATTAGATACTGAATCATTCATAGTAAAAACGGAATAATCTATGCTAGCCGCTGAAAAAATTCTTAGGAGATTATCAATAATTGCTAGTAGTTATTAAATTCACATAAGACATTGTAATTTTATAGTAAATACCGAATTATTCATGGTAGCTGCTGAGTGATCCTTGGTAGACAATGAATAATTAATAGTCAATACTCAATAATTCATTGTGGATAATGAATTAATAGGTGTTTTAAATAATAGGTTTTAAGATAGCAAATAATAAACTGTAAATAATTAGTTAGGATTGATAAGATTACTGACAGAATAATAGGTCTAGGCTTCAGGTGGTTGGTCTTTCTAAAGCCACTCTTTACTCCATCCTGGCATTATTATGGGCTGCAATGGGCCTCTTAGGTGTTTGTTTATTATGAGTTCATCAGGAAGTTTGTGGCATAAATAGAGTTATTAAATGGTCTGTGAGTGATGGGTTGGCACGTTGTGGTGTTAAAACACGTTACTGGATTTGCATAGCCGTTATTTCATAGCGCTGAAAGAGCACCCCATTTTCTTCGAAGAGAAGTTTATGAGGAATCAGTGACAATAAAAGGAGCGTTTAAAAGGATTCTTTCCTTTTGGACTTCTGTTGATGGACTTATGGCGTCTGGCGAAGGAACCGTTTTTAACAGTGCTGTCAGCACACAGTTCAGCAGCTTACAGAGTCGTGAGTCATGTGTTTTACACGTATTGGCGCGATTCAATTGCCCCGTAATGTTGTGTAAAGAGCCACCAGTTTGAGAATGGCAGGCCTGTCAAAAACTTCGGAATAAGTGACAGATAACAGCTTTTCATGCTATGTTTTTCTTTTCTGCACCAAATTCAGGAAAGTGGGATCAGTAAGAGTATTGATAAGTATCAATACTGGTATCAGTACAATTCCATGCCTTATCACTGGTCATTTTACGGAAACACCAACAAAAACTGAGATGCTTGCTAAAATTATTGGGTTAATGGGAGAGAGCTGGAATGATTGTATATGTTTTTTTCTGTCCAGATGCTCTAAAGTTGCGCTGACCACTCAGAGGTTTGGCCACCGTTATTAGTTGTGCTTGGTTGTGGTTCACTGTATTGGAGCCATGAGTGCTGGTTAACCTCGCGGTGGTTTTGCTGTAAAACTGCACTGAAAGTCGTGTGTTTTGCTACATGCGCTCATGGCAACTTTGTTTGGGATTCGCTTTCATAATGATGGAGTTTTCATGGCTGAGATCCAGCAGGACTGAAACCTGATCTACAAAATGTAGGCGCCTCAAAATGTTGGAGCCGTTAGAGGAGTAGTTCAGTTTAACACAAACCCCAGATGTGGTCGATCAGCCAACACAAGTTTATTGTCCAAATGTTGCTTCTGTAGTTCAGAACTGGAGCCTGGAGCTACAAGGCTAACTTCGCTAACGCTAGAAGTCAGTAGTCACCCAAATTGTGTCATTACCAAAACTGAATATAGATCTCGTGGACGCAGTTTAGGACTCAATTCCGTACTTTATAATTGACTTCGTAATTTATTTTATAGTTTAAATTTGAACTAAGCAAGTATCTTTTTTTTGTCTTTGTTTATACATTTAATGGGTTCCTTAACACTGTTTAACTGAATACATCATTCATCAACTTACTAATATTTATTTAACATTTTAATTGTCATTTTTCTTCCATTGCCGCTGGGATATTTATGTAAATGTATGTCTTACATTTTTTTTACCTTTACCTGTATATCGATAAGAACCAGAATCTGACTAATAGAATATAAACCCTAATGATTTCTGAACAGCAGCCATGGTGTTGTAGCGCTGAAGTTTTCTTCATTTATACTGCTTACTGTAAGCCATACTGAGTCCTAAACCATGCATACAAGTCTGGTCCACCTTAATGAAGAGCTGGGTGTGGTTTAAATGGGTGCAGAGATGTTTTTGGGGCGTTTCAGAAGTTTCACACATCAAAAGTTTCAGAAGTTTCACACATCACTCTTTGCTGATCGACTACGTTTGGGATAAATGGGCTGAAATTCTCTGTGTATTTGACTTTAACTGGAAATATGCAGGCCTCTAAATATGTTGTCAGTGAGGGTTTGAGGTGGGGGGGATTGGGGGAGGTGAGATTCCTCTGCAGTCTGACTGTTACTTCAAAGCTCCAGACCTGGAGTTACTGAAGATCTGCAGAACTTCAGCCGAGTTACAGCAGTTCACTGGGGAGGCATAGAGAGGGTGGGGGGCACACACAGTGGAGAGAGAGAAGGAGAGGGTTATGCAATGAAGAGAGAGAAAGAGAGTGAATGGTTATACAGAAGATAGAGAGTTAGAGACAGTGATACAGTGGAGAGAGAGAAAGAGGGAGTGAATGGTTTATACAGCGGAGAGAGAAAATGAGAGAGAGAGAGTTTTAATTAAAACAGAGAAGGGAGAGATAGTAATAATTGAGAGAGAGAGAGATAGTTCTAATCGAGACAGAAATATAGTTCTGAGAAAGAGAGATAGTTCTGATAGAGAGAGTGAGTTTGAAGACTCGCAGAAACAGTAAATGAGAGCAGTGTTTGTGTCCAATATTTACTCAACAATCCACCAACAGGTTTTGCAAAAGGCAATACTTAACAGGATGTTCAGTGAGAGGAAGCTTTTTTTCTGTATAATTCCTTAGAAATTAGATTTCTTAGATCATTTTCACTGGAGGAGGAGTTTGCACTCATTTACTATGTGACTCCCACTGTGTTTGCTTCAAGACCAGGCTTTCTTAACTGGGAATGCAGACAGTTTCCAAACGGAATTTACTGATGTGGCTGTAAGGGCCCAGCTCTGACTGGGGCCACGGTGTAATATTGTTTCATAGGGTCCCCAGTTTCTAGTGGTGCCTCTCAGGGCCATTGCGGTTTGGTTTTGGCCAGTCCCTTTTGGCAAATCATCTTTAGCTTCCATCTCACTGATGGAATATCAAAACGATTCATATGTTTTCAGTGGGATTCAGGTTGGGTCGTGTCATCAGGAGATGCCTGGTGGTGCAACTGCCATCCATGACCAGTAGTTCATGAGAGCACAACTGGCTCTCTGGGTGGGTAGGGACGCCTCCCTCTCTCCCATCACTCACACTGGGCGCGTCTGTTAGTTGATGTACCAGAATGAGCAGTTAACGTTCTCCTCCAAGCATGAGCTGTCCATTGTTCTCTCCATAGTTAAAAAACGATGTGGTGAAGCTTGCCTTCGTCCTCCCAGCATTGTTGAAATCGTGTGACTGGGGGATCTTGACTTATTTGAGGTTGTTCCATGTTTTCCTGTGCTTGTTCAGTTTCAGAGAAGCATCCCCATTATGATGCTCCTGCCTTCGTACTTCACTGTGTCCGTTGGCATTATGTGTATGCACTAAAGTGGATATTGGCACTGAATGTAAAGTCACAAAACCAAAATTGTTTCAATACATAGTTTAGAAGATCCGTAGATGCTTTGTGAAGGACTTTATTTTTGCAGCAGAGGGGAGACTGAGCTGCAGACGAAATCGAAGGCCAGCAGGTTTTGGCACGGCGCCTCAGGAGCGACTGATCAAAGACAGAGCTAGAAAAACAGGCTTTGTTTTTCTTTGTCACAAACGACAGGGAGAGAGTGATTCAGAGAAGGTCTTGGCTCCATTTGAGAGAGGGAAGGAGAGAGAGGGAGGGTGAGAGAGAGTTTGACAGATCATTGCAGGTGTTGGAGCGTGGTGTGTGTAAACACCTGGTGTGAGGTAAAGACAGAGCAAGAGATCAGGGACCGAGAGATCAAACACAGCTTTTCATGACTGTCCGGTCTGGGTGCCAAGAGAGCAGGGGCTCCAGGAGCTCTGGGGAAACCCTGACAGAGTGCTTGTGTTTGTTTGTGTGTGTGTGTGTGTGTGTGTGTGTGTGTGTGTGTGAGGAAGTTAAGAGCTCCCAAAAGGCTCTCAGAAAACACTTGAAATGCTCCGCTGTCCAGCAGCTCTGGAAACATCAACAGTTCCCCACCCAGTCCAGGCTTCTGAAGGTCCAGTCATATGGGGCTTTTTCGGAATTCAGGAATAAATTATGCTCAGTTCAATGGGATTTGGCACATTGCAGATCTGTACCTTGTAAATAACACAGAGTTTGAAAATGCACTCATCACGTGAATTTGTGGCTTCAACCAATAGTGTAGCTGCTTTGACCGCGTTGACCTCTGAGGGAGTGTGGCTTCGTATCACCGCAAACAATGTCTTTCTTCTCGACCTGACAGCTGTTCCTAAAATGCATGCAAAAACACACACTCTCTTCAGCAGGGGTCCTCCAAATGGTCTTCAGGACTCCCTAATGGTCTGTTTGCTTTGTGGGTTGGAACAAAACCGTGGACTGTCCTAGAAGGGACCCTGAGGACCGGTTTGAAGAATACGCTTCTGCACATTTTAAAACACAGTTATAGTTCATTTGTATTTAACATACAGTACTGTGAAAATTCTGGAGCCATTGTTCATTT
>JBBPCX010069463.1:0-2500 GCA_037974365.1 Hydrocynus forskahlii | reverse complement strand
GCCTGGCACACAGATCGACAAAGTAGGTCGAAACGATAAATCACTTTTATATTGAAATCACAGTTAAAAACAGTGCAGTTTCCAGTGGTGTGATTGTGGAGTCATTTTTATTCCACCTGTTTTTTTTTTTGGCACCGCTTCTTCTCCAAGGCCATTTGTAAAATGGATGATTGGGGCCGTGTATTGATCGTTTAAAGATTCAGTTTTTGTGGTTGAGTTGCCTGAGCTATGTAAAGGGAGAGAGAGCAGGCGCGAAGAGACACAGACCAAAAAAAAAAAAAAACAGCGAAAGCTGCAGAGACAGCAGCTTATAAACAGCCTTTAAGACATTAAAGCTAAAAAACGGTTTGTTGAGGTTTTTAAAAAGAATCAGCCTGTGAACGTTGTTTTAGCACTGCTAGTTAGCTAGCGAGCTGCCAGCTAGCTCCGTTAGCTGATTTGAGGCCGTACCTTAACTTATCTGGGTGAAAAATGTGTCTTAAGGACAGTAAAGTGTGGCAGGGTGACAGGTTAAGGTATGACCGTTTTTTCCCTTATTCTCAAAGCTGTTTGTCTTCACACTTAACTGAAGCTCTTCACTCTTGTTCATCATTAGCAGCATTAGCGGTGCTGCCAGCAGGATGTAAACTGATGTACTTGACTCTCGTTAATTGTTAGCATTATTGTGATGCTACTTACACTCAGTCATCATTAGCAGCATTAGCGGGGTTAACATTGCGTTTGTGAGAGCAGGAGAAGAGAAAATACCTGGAGCAAAACTCTGCTCAGGCCGGCTGACAGTTCTGGCCCGTTGCGCTGGATCTGATCCTGCATTTGATCTTTTGGAGCTTCAGCCAAGTGAAACACGGGCTGACGCCAGAGTTATTACATTTTAGAGTGTAAGGTATGTTTCCATATAAAACTGTTCCCTCGCCGAGTGCTTTCGTTCTCGTCCAGGCGGACTTGATTTTGTGAGCCTCTCCTGCAGTCGGGGGACGGTTTTTGTTGTTAATGTTATTATAGACGCCGTCATTAAAGAGGCTCTTTAACTGAAAAGCCTGGTTTTAAACTCTGCCAGAGGCATTCTGGGGGAAAAAGCGCTTAAACATTCGCTGTAAAATGAAATTGTTTGTTGGGTGGAAACGCAAGAGCCTTCACTTCAGCGTGAAAGGTACAGAATTCAGGCAGTGTGCGAAAGCTTAGGTGCCCCTGACTGAATGACATATTTGGTCTATTTTCCATGAAAATAAAGAACAGACACTGTAAAGAACACACATTTGGATGCAAAACTAATGCAAATATGGTGAATTTATAAGAGGGACATTAAATGGTCTGTGAAAGTTATAGTATGTTTTACATTTCTTAATATGTTCACATCAGCAAATAAATAGAAATTTGACACTACATTCTGCAGAAAAAATAGCATTATATATTGTCGCTGTCGGGCCCGTCATGTCAGGGGTGCTCGGGGAGTGAGGCGAGGAGCAAACGCAGGCTCCAGTAGATGGTTTAATACATAAAAGACACACTCTGTACAAAACCAGAAGGCACGATGGCCGAACAAAAACACAATCAACAGAAGACACAAAAGGAGCAGGAGCGGTGAAGATAAAGGTGAGGGTATTAGTGAGGGTTGACCAGACCATAACGCCTGAACTCAAAGAACTTAAATACTAAACACACACAGACATAAACCAATCAAAAACCCCAATCACTGTCCTTTTCAGGGCACTTTCACCCCTTTTTCCCCGAGATTCTAGTCCCAGCTGCAGGCGGGGGGGCTTGCTTGTCTTCACGATGTTTGGGACGACTTCCCTCGCTGCCCGCACAGAAGCCCTCGTCCCTTTCCTGGATCTGCTTCCCTCAGATGCAGGCGGGGGGGCTTGCCGGTGCTCGGGTGCGTTGGGGAAGACGTCCCTCACTGCCGGGACCGAAGCCCACGTCCCTTTCGGCGGCAACGCTGACATCAGCGCATCCTTGACCTGCTGCCAGGAGACCTGTCTTGAAACCCGCGCTGAAGCTCGTAGACCACCCGGGAGAAACGTCCCTCGGAATCAGCCTGCACACCGGGATGCTCCGTGGGTGTCGAAGCACGCACCTTCAGCGTGGGAGTAGGGGGGCCAGGCTCGGATCCTACGAGCGGGAGCCCAGGCACCGGCGCAGGGCAGAGTCGTAGAGCGAGGCTCTGGTTGTAGGCTGGTCCAATCTGTCACGTCGGGGGTGCTCGGGGAGTGAGGCGAGGCGCAAACGCAGGCTCCAGTAGATGGTTTTTTAATACATAAAAGACACAGACTCTGTACAAAACCAAAACCAAAACCAAAAGGCATGATGGCTGAACAAAAACACAATCAACAGAAGACACAAAAGGAGCAGGAACGGTGAAGATAAAGGTGAGGGTATAAGTGAGGGTTGACCAGCCCATAACGCCTGAACTCAAAGAACTGAAATACTAAACACACACAGACATAAACCAATCAAAAACCCCAATCACTTAATCTAAACACATGACAGCTGACAGTGA
>JBBPCX010069462.1:0-11342 GCA_037974365.1 Hydrocynus forskahlii | reverse complement strand
CACACACACACACACACACACACACACACACACACACATATATATATATATATATATATATATATATATATATATATTAAACCCCGGACACTCGCTGGGGTTATGTTCCAAGGGCACCAGTGAACAGTGAAAAACCATGAATTTGTGATGTAAAAAATGCCAACAAATGCCTATTTTTATGGCATAAACCCTAAATATGCCTCCAAATATGCTCCCAAAAACTCTTTAATTTCATTTTAAAATCAGCTTAATACATTACCCTTAAAGAAAATGTAAAGGTAAACCCATATCCATTCTGTACAGTTTACACTGAACTGCTGCCTCCTGTAGTGCTGTAATGTAATTCATGCACAAGCGTTTTCTTTGGTATAAGCAGGGTAAATATGGTAATAAATTAATTTAATTTACAGTAATAAGAAGAACAAAGTGAAAAACACGAGAACAAAACGAAAAAAAGAAGAACAAAACGAAAAACACAAGAACGCTCAGAGAAACACTTAAGATAGCTCCACGCAAGATGTGTCACAGGACAGTAGCCAATCAGCAGACAGGAGAAATGAATAACGTTCTCGGATTGGCTACTTTCAAACCTCCCACCTCTGAGTACAGCTGACTGTGGCCTCGTCCGCCATGTGCCCTCGTCCTCCTGCAGGTTGGGCACGGCACTAAGTAGTGGAGGCTCATTCCGTTCAGGTGTCTGATTGCCTCCGTAACCGCGGCGCCCAAACATAAACAACCAGCATGAGGACGAAGGAGCGTGGTGGATGAGGCCTGGACGTCACAAAAGCAAAAAAGAAAATGCAGAGGATATCTGTGGTTTCCGTGAATTTGTAGGAGCATCCCTGAACAATTAATAGTTCTAAGAAAAAATCAGCAAGCGACGGCAAATAAGCGGGGTTACGGTATGTGTGTGTGTATATATATACATATATACTTATATATGACTTGGAACTTCTACTGCATTCAAAAGGACCAAGTTCTGATCTACAGTGTAGTCCATTTTTATCTTTATGGACAAGAGGTACAAAAAGCAGTCAAAAACAAAAGCATTTATAAGAACTGAAGCAGACCCCTGATGGTATAACAGCTAACATTAAAACTGGCGTCAACAGTTACACAAACTGTTCCCTTGAAGCAGTGATAGTATGTGAGGCAATCCCTGTGCTGCAAGAACTAGTCCTGATCTGTTCTGTGTGTCACAACACAGCCACTGACAACACCTCTCGTAACACAATGCAAAAAACGGGGTGGTGTGGGCAAGGCCTTCAAATCCACATGCCTGCCATTTTCCATTTAAACTGAATAGATCTGGTATTCATGGAAAATCAGAAACTGCAGTAGCAAAAGAAAAAGAAGAGAATGAAGAAAAAAAATACAATGATTTAATACCAGTGACATAAAATTCCAGGTAGTGATACACTAGTGAAACACTCAGAATGGGGTTAATTCCTGTGGACTCAAAACATGAGGAAACTGAGCTATTTAATCAACTGGAAAATGTGACAGGAAAAAGAAAGACACATGACAAAGTTGTGTTCCCTAAAGAAAAAAAAAGGTCTAGCCCTGTGACTGAAGACTCATTAAACTTTTAAAACAGTTCCCTCATAAAATAGTAATAAGACAGGGCAGACTAATGCAACAACAGTGTAATAACAGAACTAGTCTGCATGAAAAGGTGTTTTTGCTGGGACACACATTTAGAAAAAATCCAGAGTGTGTAGATTTTTCCTTTTTGGGAAATCGGTTTCATATCAACAGGTTTTTCACCTGCACAGCAACCTGAGCAGCCATTCAAGTTTGATCAGGCCCTGTCTGGCAGCCACAAGTCTGACCAGGATGAGTCAGCCTGGCTCAGCCAGACGGCTGGGCATGCATTATTTACAACATGACTTTGAACATCTTTTATGTTTGTGTATTTCTGATGTGTGTGGGATGTCCCAAAGCTGATGCAGGGATATTCCACATTTTCTGATGAAGAATAAGATGAGATGTTAGCAGGAACACAGTGAGGTCCCGTGAAACACTGCCTTTAAAATTTAGAGGATTTAAAATTTTACGTGTAGAATAATGATGTGCAGTTACGTTTTTTTTCTCTACATCTGCCTGACCTGTAATGAGAGCCAACCCGTCCTGCAAAAACGTACATTTATATACAATTTTAATAAGATATTTATAACTTAGAACGCTGTTTAGTCACTATTTTACCTGCCCCTTCCACACTAAATTGTCTAATACACTGACCCAAACCCAAACCATGGATCAATCCACAGGACCTACATGTTAACCAGCGGCTCATAGTAAAGAACTTTGGTTTACCTGCAACTCGTAGCAAAAAAAAAAAAAGAGAGAGACTTCCGTTAGACCATGAGGGGGAAACTACAGAAAACCACACAAGGCACTTACCATGAAAAGCTGAAAGAAAAATATGTTTCCTTTTTGTAAACGAGGAGGAAATGTTCAGGTATTCATAGCATAGTACAGAGGGACAGCTTTCAAATATTCCAAGAAGAAGGCTGAGCTGGCCAAAACAATTTACCGACGAAAGAGTTCCGGATAGTAATCATTCACGCCATGCATGAATGAATTTGGGCTCATTAAAAGAGTTAATTTCTCCTTCCTTCCATTACACAACAACAGCAGCGAGGAAACATACCAGAATCACTAATCACCCCATAAGTTGCCTCTGAAACTAATAGTACAACAGGAGGAACAATGATCTCAAAGATCCTAAGAGAGGACAGCATCAATCTACTGCACTGTAAAAGAATTTGAATCAGAATTTGAATTTCCTTGTTCAGGACATATTTGAACATCAAACAGCAGTGTTGATAAATGGGATGGTCTGGTCTGTACAGGGCCGTCTTCAAAACGTTCACCCATAGACATTTACGCTTACACTGGCCAAGTGAATGAGGTGCTATTCAGTGGATTCCAGCTCCTAAAAGAGCAATCTGAATAGCTGTCAGAATGAAAAGCCATCAGACCACCTCTTGCCCCACACTGAGAAGTCTATTGCTTTGAAACTACAGACAATGCATTTCAATATATAGAGTAACCAATGCACATATTCTGCACATTTCTGAAATGTTTTGGTGCTCCTGGGTCACCCCCAAAAGTTTTCTGTGTATGAGCTGCTATTACCAAGATGTATAGCTATCCTGCATGAGTTAAATAATAACTAACCAGAACAGGAACTGTATGACACACCCAATCTGATGTAACACCTTCCTTTTTTTCATAAGAATGTTACTCAGAAGAGGAATATTATTTTGGGATTTTAAGAAAAGTTCTGATAATGAGGAAGTTAGATAAAGCACTTATGTTCTAGATAATTCATATGATACTGTAAAGACTTAAGAAAGGGACAGACAATATACACAAAGTAGTCACGTGTTGCCAGTGTGTTGTGCTTGACATGTGCTCTATATGTAAACATATCTCACGCCAGTGTCTAAAGCAATGGAGTGTAATTTAGTCAAATGCATAAAGGAAGGAGAATATTAGATGATATGGACAGAAGTACAGAAAACTAAATCCTGTGGGGTGACTATCAGCAGGTGTGTCCCACGCCACAACACCATCACTGACACCATTTTCACACCATAATAATCACCTCAGAAATAAAGCAGCCCAAAGACTGGACTCTGTAAGGACCACCACTCTGAGATATCAACAGGGTGGTCCGCAAGGTCTGGTCTGAGCTCTTCCTTCCCAGCAGCTCATCTGCATAGCTATGAGTCAAGCACCTCATGGCGGGATCGCTTAGGTAAAAATAAATCAATACAATTTGAAAAAGGCAAACACTAAATCACTATTTTTCAAGGAGGCCACGTTCACTGTCACTAAACGACCAATAAACGTTTATTTCTACACGAGTCTTAGGCCATGCCGGTGTTCCGGAACACCGGTATAGTGTGATGGAACGGCTCTCCACGCGGTCGTGTACGAAGTCGCTGTCACACAGGAACGAGAAAAAATGACTTCAATGAAGTGCTACAGTGTTTATTTCGATTATTACTAGACGGATTATTTAGCATCAGATTCACGTTCGTTTATCTGAGAGAATTGGTTCACTGACTGCCCCAACTGGAGAGGTTTAAGCAACTTTAATTATTGAAATTCCCGAGAAGTAAATCAGTTTCAAGAATAAGTTTAACACCATCAATATGTGAAGTGAGGAGGCTCTTACCCGCTCTATGGTGTGCGTCTTCTGGGAACCGTGGGTGCGGGCCGGCGGTGTTTGGTCTCCCGCTCAGTGTAGTAACGCGCACTCGTCTGGATCCTTATAAGGACCGGATGACGCGGGCGGAATGTTTGGTTTTGTGACGTCCATTATGACGTTGCCTATTATGACGTCGAAGACCTTGGGTCTGGAACAGCAGCTCGTGCTCCTCTAATCACCACGAGCTTCTCAAGGCCCTCTCTCTGCTGATAGACTCATAAAGCTGCAGACGCCTGGAGACTCTCAACGGAGGAGAATGCAGCCGAGGACCAATTCTCCAAAGTGGGCTAGAATTAGTCTGAAGAGTGCTGCAAAATAAAGTAAGCTTACAAGAGCTGAAGTTCATGCTGAGTGCAAGCTGGACAGATGTTCCCACCTACACTTTTAGAAAAAAGACTCTCACTATGGGTGGAACCCTCAATTTCTTTAGTTAAGGGGTATAAATCTACCATATTGCCTTACAGGTACATTATCAGAATCAGAATCAACAACAGAAAAAATGCTTATGCTGCAGAGAAAATTGGAGAAAGTTGCTTCTGCTACAACTGCAAACACACAGACACAAAGACAAGAACAGTATGAAATAATAGTAAGCAACAATATGAAATAATAGTAAACTATAGTACAGTCAAAATAAAATTCACCATTAACTACTCTGAAAATGCTTTGTACAAAATACACCATGCTATATATCTGTCTCCAGGCTCTGTTTTACTTTTCTGCTTTATATCATTAGGTTATAAAAAGGTACAATTATGTCCCATTTGTATTTTAGGTTAAAAAAAATGGACCTCAAGGACCATGCTGTACCGTTGAGTGCACTTTTGCTTTGATGAACAAAAAATGTACCTGCACAGTACTTTTCTGGCACTGCATTGAGATTCTTTAGCACTTTGAAAGGCCATGTACCATGTAAACAATGCTCAGGTTAAAATCTTACCTGCACATTCCACACATAAACATACGGAACATGAGCTACTAAAACCACCCGTTATCATAAAGCGCGTGTTATCACAAAGTGAAATCAGCTTATTCAGTTTTACAGTGGCCATTCTCATTGAAGTTATATTATTTTAACTTGGACAGCTTTTTGAATGAATCACTATACAGAGGTGCTAATCAGAACAGATAATTTATTCCACCTCAATTACTACAATGCCCTCTTAGTGGCTCTTCCAGCTTGCATGGTAAGACCCTTACGGCTGATTCAGAATGCAGCAGCTCGATTGGTCTTCAGGCAACCCAGAAGGTCGCATGTCACCCCACTGCTGATTGGCCTACACTGGCTAGCCATGCCCACCGGAATTAAGTTCATGTCACAAACTCTTGCTTACAGAGTGACAGCTGGGTCTGGAAAAAATGGCCCCAGCATTTTGGGGTAGAACGGCCCACCACATACAATTACGCACACCTCCCATCTTTACTCTCCCATGAATGTGTATACTGTACCAACAAAGAAGTATTAGATGAAAATCGTATTCAATAAATTGTGAACTTAACCAGTCAAAAATGATGTAGCTGAATCTTTTAATGAGGATTTGGGGAAAAAAGAGAGGGCATTCTTTATGTGTGCGCGTATGACAAAGAGAGAGAAAGAGAGATTTTAAAAAGCGTCTGTATCTTGTTCTTAAATACCTACAGAAAACCAGCCTCTAACACAATGCCCCAAAAGTTGCCTTCTACTCACCCCACAAGCAGTTATAATCAACTGCTGTCTGTTAACGTTGATGAATGGTGATTAATGTTCTCACTTTCAATAAGACCATTTAGTTCAGCATGGAGGACATAAAATAACTTAAGTGTCCATTGTTTTAGTCAGTGTACACAATGCGCTATAAAAAGCCGTTCTCCTAGCGGTAACACTGATGATGTTATTAGCTTATTTCACTGGTGTTCAAAATTGTAACAAGACAAACAAGTGTGGCTGTAAAACAATTGTTTTATTGGTGTGTTATCACCATAACTGAACGCAGTCCGGCTTATCGCAGGTTCACTGCCGCCACCGGCACCATCATCAGCTGATGAAGGCCCGGCCACAAACATGAACCCATAACTTTTTGGCCCCATTAAAATAAAAACCTGTAAAATGCAAGTGTAACTAACACTTCAGAGAACCATCTGTGAAATGCAAGTTAACACTGCATGCAAACAAGCAACAATTTGTAAACTAAGAAACACTGGCATGCTGCATTTTTTTTTTATTTCAGCAGGGCAATGACATAGCCTCTTTGTGCACATATTACAACAGCATGGTTACACAGTAGAAAAGTCTAGGTGCTGACGTGGCCTGGCTGCACTCCAGACACATGAAAAACACTCTGTGTACCATGGTATGACAAATAAGAAACCCTGAGGCAAGAATAGGACTTTTCACTTAAAAAAAAACTTTGTGATCTGCAGATTTTAGAGTATCCCAACTATGGAAAAGGGGTTGCCAGTGACCCAATTTTTAAGCTTTGCAATTGAATTTTTTTATGGTTAAACTGGAATCTAGCATTTTCTTTTACACAGAACTGCTTGAGAAGAACACGACTCAAAAACTTCACTTTGTGCATCTTTAATTCAAGTGAAATCAGTAAACACACATTAAAACACACAAGATATGTATTTGAACATTAGCTATTGTAACAGTTCCACACAATAATTGTCAAATAAGGCTTACATGTTCTGAAAATTACATATACGCCAGATTCCCGGACAACCAAGGCCAGACAAAAATCATTTTTAGTGGTGATTCACCTTTTGAGGAGCAATTTATTCCAAAACTAGGTCTAATTAGGTCTAGAAAACTGGTCCATAGACATCTCCTTTCACTTACAATTTCCTGTATTATTGGTTATTTTACTCTTTTTTACAGTTACTCATGCTTATAACATCAGTAGATTCTGTAGGCAACACTGACATATCTTTTCCAAGAACACTCCAACACTACAGCAACATTTAACTTCGTTTAGCTCAAAAGAGGCTTTTCAGACAAACGTAGCACCGACAAACCTGTCAGAACTGTGTTTGAAAAGAAACAATTATACAGTGGTAATTTTATGGAGTGGGTGTTATTGGTTACTTTTTATGGCTTTAAAAAATCTCTAGTACGCCACAGTATAATGTAATAATACATTGGACAGCAATTTTTACCAAGGTTCATAGATCCAAGGACAAAATATCTAAATACACTTCCAAACTATTAGAGGCAAATGTTTGACAGGTTAGGTTCAAGATTTTCAAGGATGTGAACACTTCATTAGTAGGATAAAGAAAAGGTCTAGTGTGGAAGGTCTTCTGCAGCATCTCTTACATTGTTTAAAAACTCAGACAATACAGAAAAACACATTAAATTACTGTATTTTATTAACAATAACATCCATCCACTCAATATAACCCAAAAGTAAAAAAAAAAAAAGTGTCTATGGGCCAGTCTGTGTTCCTCTTCTTTGATGATGGTCTGGGATGAAGGACAAACACATGTTAGTTCAGAAAGATTACCTCAGAAAAAAAAGTCAATAATGATTGTTTTTATACAGTAAATCCACGCTTACTCACAGTTCAGCTTCAGTCAACTGCTGATTTTTTCTTAGAACCAAACTAATAATTGTTCATGGAAACTGCAAATATCCTCTGCATTTTTTGTCTTTTTTCGTGTCAATATATAACTTTTCATGCATTTTGGTGATACATTATCAAGAAAAAATAGAATTTACTAATTTTGTAGCAAACATTAACGTAAATTCAGCTAAATTTTCATGTAAAATATAACTGTAGAAATTGTTTGGTACTGTTGAGAGAAAGCACTGCATTTTTATTACTGTAAATTAAATTACTGTATTTGCCCTTCTTATACCAAAGAAAAGGACAGCGCATACCAAAGAAAACACACTTGCATGAATTACAGTACAGTCTATACAGGGGTAACATCTATATTTTAAATTTTAGCACTGCGGGAGACAGCAGTTCAGTGTAAACTGTACAGTACGGATATGGGTTTACCTTTACATTTTCTTTCAGGGTGATGTATTAAGTTGAGTTTAAAATGAAATTAAAGTGTTTTGGTAGCATATTTGGTGGCATATTCAGGGTTTACTCTATAAAAAGGCATTACGGTATTTTTTTTAACCACATCACAAATTCGCGGTTTTTCAGGGTATATACAGCAATCCGTAAATTAAATTTAATACCTTTTTTTACTAACCTCGTAATTTTTTTAAAAACCATCACGACACAGAGTTGCAAGTGTTAATCAGCAACCTTTCTAACATTTACGCAGACTCTAAATGTGGGATTTTTGAGTTCTAAATGTTTAGAAGATATGCTCATTGGCCACGCCCCATTAATACAATTG
This sequence comes from Hydrocynus forskahlii, assembly GCA_037974365.1. NCBI lineage: Eukaryota > Metazoa > Chordata > Actinopteri > Characiformes > Alestidae > Hydrocynus > Hydrocynus forskahlii. Next base: position 2,784 of record JBBPCX010069462.1, on the reverse strand, counting down.
GCTGTTACTTAGAAGGGGGCTGGACTGCGTGCTGTGATATCCCCTCACCAACATGGGGGATTTGCCTTAAATGATCTTAAATCTAAATGTTAAATATGAAAAATATATCTTGCACTCTAAATGTGAAACTTTACAGTTAGATAGGGCTCGTTGACATCTTTCCAACGACCCCTCATTTAACATAATAGCCCCCCAGCGATCCGGAGTTATTAGCCGTGTCTCAGACTCGAGTCCCCATCTCTGCTGCCCAGATACATTAAAGCCTACATTTAAACGAATTAACGCAAACTTTAGCACACAGAATTTCACTCAAAATAGGAAACCTCATAGTCTGAAAAAATAAAACCTTTTTTAAAAAAAAATAAAATAATACCTCTAACACCAAATTTAACACTTTTAATGGCCTTAAATTTGGCAATTTTGATTTAGCACCTTTTAATACTTTTTAAAACCCCACGGACACCCTGTTTTTCACCATTCATGGGTGCTTTTGGAACGTAACCTCTGCAAATGTCAGGGGTTTACTGTTTATAAGATTCAGTAGTAAGTCAGGCACTCAATACTAAAACTCGATCTGAACCACCAGATAAAATGAATGTTAAGAAATACCTGCTTGTAATCTTTTGAACTCTTCTAAACACATCTCAAATTTCTGTTGAAATGGCAACCAATTTTCGCAACCTGAAAGAGAAAAGATCACAGATACATATCACCTTAAAGATATTCAAACGTGTAGCAGAAACATAACAGACTTTATTTATAATTACATTTGTATTTAAAATGATCAAAATTACATGCCTTTAAGTTCTTGGAGAAATCTCCCTAATTCCTGATGGAATGTGTTTAGTTTTTGTTTGAGTAATGTGCAACTTCCACAATCTAGGGACAAAAAGAAGAACAAACATCTTGAAAGTACTTTGCTGTTCTATGCCTTGGTTATATTACTTGCTAACCTGCTCAAGTTATGATGCAGACTGAACTGTCAGTCATCATTATTGCTGGATTACTGGCTCTGATTTTAACCAATACAGACAAGATCTCAAGGTCTCAAAATATTTATCATCTCTGAATATTATCCAGTCATCTTACAAGAAATAAATTGTGATCTTTAAAAAAATAGAACGAACTTCAAAGAAAAAGCAAATAAAATGAGAAGTTAAGGGTCTTGTAGGTTTTCCATACAAACTAGAGAATTGGAGCAGTGGTGTACAAATTGTAAGCAGACTGCCAGAAATCATTATTTATTAGTACACTGTGCAAATGGAGAAAAGCTTTCGAGCTACTAGAAACACTTGTAATATAAACAGCTGAGCTGAAAACAAATGACTGATCAGCTAATTGTGTTATCTTTGGATGGCTAGTTAGCTGGCTGGGAAAAAGCAGTCACAAATAGTGATCTCTACTAACAGATGTAAACAGTCAGAAAACTCAAACTCCAGTGAAGAATGTGCTACTGTAAGTTTTTACTGATCGTATTATGCAATACAGTTTCTTACCAGCATTGGCCTTCTTTGGTTTGATGTCTTTAGGAGCTGTAACTGGTCTCTGGGTACCTCCACCAGGTTTTGAGCTAGTGGCTGTTTCAGCACAGGTGAGCTGGTCCTGCGTTTCTGGATAAAAGGAAAGTATCAAAATCCTGCTCAAATTTTTCTCAGTTCAAAGCATACCATAGATGAACCTCAGTAGACAAAAACAAGCAACCAGACATATAACTATACCATATTTTTTCCTTTTTGCCAATGGCAAGGCGTCACTGCTTGCATGCTTCTGGGGAAAACCTGGAAGCTGTGAACTCCTTGTCCTCATACCTTTAAATTGAGTTTTAATATGGTAAACATACCATGAGAACATGCCCCATATCTGATTTACGGTACTGAATAGAAAGGATCGACATTAAAACTAAAAAACAAAGGCTTATGAATGCACCTGATAAACCAGTTGATTTATTATTGGTTTGAGATGGACCTGAGGAGACCACAACACCAGGTGGTTTAAGGCCAAATCTCCCTCGGCCAGGGGGCTGTAGACCAGATGGTTTAGGCTGCGTCATAGTGTTTGAAGGCTTTGAGTCTGCAAAGACACAGCATAAACAACTAAATACAAATTCAAAGTGTTGTGACTATTGAACGGAAGTTTGAACAGAAATTCAGTATAATGTCTATACATAGATCACTCTTCAGCTGACATTCTAAAGAATACCACAAAATGTTACATACTAGCGAACAATCTATCTAAACTGTTATGCAATAAACAGTTAATTAAAATAGTCAAAAACACCATTTTAAATCCGTGCAGCAGGTTAAGGGAGAGCTGTGCCCTGGTCTGCCCCCTTGTGTGCTGCATTTGAGTTGCATAGCCACAGGTAAACGCAGACAATGGGCAGAAGAGTAACTAACAGTTTGACTTGTTTGAGCACTTACAGGTTTTATATATAGACACACCACATGGAAACTAGGCTTCTAGTAGTTTTTCTCCTAGAAAGTATTACAATACAATGGACAATAATAACAGAATTGTTCACTCAGCATGAAGAACTAAACTGCTTTCACTATACAATTGTCAACATAATTGTTAATAGTTTGAATCAATACTGAACTTTAAAAATGATAAATTGTATTAATACATTAGTTAGTATGAAGCAATACATAGTAAACCTCTCACAAAAAAAAAAAAAATCAAATACTGAAATCTCTCACCTGCAGTCAAAGCACATTCACTGGCTGAGGCTGACAAAGCCAATGTCTAGTGGGGGGAAAAAAGCAGTGCACGTTTAGTACTGTGCAG
>JBBPCX010069461.1:0-11343 GCA_037974365.1 Hydrocynus forskahlii | reverse complement strand
CGTCTCCAACACCATGACCCTCCTGCACACAGTCCGTACCTCGTTCACCCAGCCGCTCTGTGCTGGGTTCGGGGTTGGTGGGCTCTTGTCAGGGGGCCTGTTTGGGATCGGCGGGACTGTGAGATTGTGTGGTCCAGACTGAGCTGCTATATACAGTGTTCTGGTTAGGTTTTATGATAATTAATATAGACCAGGGGTTGTCAACTACATTTGTCCAAGGGCCAGAGTTTTTCTCGGCAGACACTGTGAGGTCCAGATGCTCTCCTACAATAAAATACAATTAATATTGTATCTTAAGTAATATAATATTATTTGATATATTAATTATTGTTAACAGACTCATATTACCTGTACTGCAGCAAGCCATTAGATAAAATAATATAAAAAAATAATAAAAGTAATGTTGAATGAGAGCAACGAGTTTGTCATTTTTGGTTGTGTAATGTGGGTCGGTGTGATGGACAGATGACATGTGCAGATAACACTTTCTTTGAGAATATATTCCTTTTAAAGGGGACATATTATGCAAAACTCATTTGTTATAATAGGTCTATGGGCTATACAAAACAAGTTATTTTCACAAAATCATTCTCACATAAAAAGATATCACCAGCTTTATTCATCAGTTTCAGGCCCTTTCAAAACATGCCGATTTGCATAGAACCACCCCTCATCTGTCGAGACCCCACCCACTAGATTAGTTGAAGATCCGCCATTTTGTCTGCTAGTTTTACGATCACGGATAAGCCGAGCAGTACGGCTACAGGCAGAGGCAAGTCACTCATGAAGTGTTGTGTTGTTGCTGCAAAGAACAGCACAAATCCTCCACTTTCTCCCAGCCAAAGAAAACCGAAGAACTGCGCGGCTCCGTTTCATTTTCGATAGCCATGTCCCAGCAACACTTGGTTTCATTCCACCTTAAAAAGTTCCACCTTAAGTTTTTAAGGTGGAACGGAAAATCCGAATAAGGAGCTGTGAATAAGGAGCTAACTTCAGCGTCGTGGGGGATCTGAACCTACTGTCCGTGATAAGTTAGCAGATGAGGGAGATGTAAGTACTTTTTTTCGCAGTTAAGTATGAACTAGCTTGTTCCTTTCATTTTGTAAGCATGGGATGGGAGGGGCAACATCTTATTTGCATAAAAGTGACAGAGTCCTGAAACGGCTTGTTTTGAAATGGACCAAAACTGTGCAGAATAAAGCTGGTGAGATCTCTTTATGTGAGAGTGATTTTGTGCAAAGAACTTCATGAACATGTTTTTTTAAAAAGTGAGTTTTGCATAATATGTCCCCTTTAATGAAAACACCGTAAAAGCAAAACTGGCAGCCACACAGTGCAAAACATGAAACAAACACTGATATTGCACAGTAAACACATGGATAAACAAAAACTCAAAATAAGGCAGGTTAGTCCACTGTCCTCAGAGAAGATAAACAACGATTCGCGCCGAAGCATCCATTTCGGCTTCCTTACACACACACATATCAGTCTTAACTCGGTACAGCTGAAAGTCATTTCCATGGGTGTGTGCTGCACTCAGTGAACGATTAATTGCGTGGTTTTCTGCAATTAATGGCATTGTTTTTATGCTAAATGAAGTAGACTATTGCGCACTTTTATTTTAAAAGCACTGCTGTACGAATAAAAGTGCAATTGGTTTGGTTTGAACATTTGGTTTGAAAACACTTTAAACAAATCAGGAGCTTTTTAACGGCAGTGTTCCCTTTAACACAGTTGCACAGTTAATGTTCAAATATTTCTGTAAATCTCAACCTGAACATTAATATAATCAAATATAAAACCAGAGCTATTTGCCACTGCAGGGTATTCAAGTTTTATCCAGTTTATTACAGAAAAACAATTTACCCTCAGAGTCCAGGGGCTGTACTACGAAGTGCGATTACTGGCCTATCACAGTTCGAGAGTAACTTGGTCAAGTGAGGCCTACCTTCACGACTAACCCGGACTACGAAAGGTGAACAGGTTAATCACAAGGGATGTTTCTATGGCAACTTACGCAGTGGGTTAATCATGGTCCGACCAGATTACGTTCTTACTTAAATCTCGGTTCAGCATGAACCCACCCCCCACAAGCCCCGCCCCTCCACACACCACTTCTGCAGCCAATGGCGTGCCTGGAAGATCCGCTGGACCTCCGTGCCTGAATTGTGATTGGCTCTTTCCACAGAGTAAGGGTTTTAGAGACAGAGAATCTTTATTGTAAGTTTTATTAAATTGTTTTATTTTTATCTTAATTTTTATAGTAAAATATTCCATTTCAAAAGGCAAAGTGAGGCTTAAACTGAACACAATTTCCCCACACTTCTTGGATTTCTCTCCAGTTATTGGATCCACATATGGTGATGATTCAAGATTCAAGATTCTTTGTCACATGCATAATTGTACAAGTTACAGCATGCAGTGAAATGTGTCCTGAACCTGGTGATCTGTATTTTGTTAGCCTCATCCTTAATCCATATTGGTCATGATGTTAATGTACTATCAAAGGGAATCTAATATTTCCTCCCCCTTTGTCTTACAGGTTTTCAGTTGTTTTTCTCATCCACATAGGCTGCTGGTCTACCCTGATGTAAATTATGTCCTTGTTTAACAATGTGGCACAACTTTTATTCAGGTTCGTCTTATAGGAACATAACTTTGATGTTACGATAATGTGCAATATCTCCAATGTCTCCATTATGTACAATATCTTCTCACACTGTGCAATAGACTGTAAAAATCCAGTGCAATCTGTATTTTGTATTTTCATATTTATTCGACCAGTGCAATTTGTATATTATTTGTATACTATTATTACTATGTTTGTTAGTTAACTGCCTTATTTTATTCCTGTCTTAACTATATGCCACACAGTGAGTCGACTGCACCTTAAATTTCGTTGTAAGATTTATCTTATCTCAGTAGCATCTCAATGACTTTCAGTCCTTAGATTCACCAGAGAGGGCCTGTCAGGTGGTGTCAGCGCGTGTGGTTCTACACAACATCGCCACCAAGGGAAAAGACACCAGTCCTGATGCCTATGCTCCCGATATTGTTGCCCCTCTGACCCTCGACCCCCCCACAGGGCGTGCTGTGAGAGAGGCCGTCACCCAGCAGTTTTTCACTTAATAAAAAAAAGATACAGACTATGAATACACTGAAACTTTGTCATGTCTTTGTTTATTTGCTCCCATTCTTATGAATCAGGGGTGTCAAACCTGTCCAGAAAGGGCCGCTGTGGGTGCAGGTTTTCTTTCCAACCAAAGGGAAGCCACACCTGATTAACTGAAAACCAACACCAACTGATTACAGAGGTGGAATCAGGTGCGCCTCCTGCTTGGTTGGAACGAAAACCTGCACCCACAGCGGCCCTTTCTGGACAGGTTTGACACCAGTGCTATAAATGGAAAGTGAAAATTCAGTAATGCACACACACATTGATGAAAGACTGGTGAACGTATGGCAGTAACTTATTTTCATGTTCAAGCTTCTCAAATTCAAGCTTTAGTTTTTTTTATTTCAAGTTTTGTTTTTATCACTGTCAAGCTCGAGCATGCGCTTGTACAGGCTGCGCACATCGTCTGCTCCAGCCTACAGAGGCAAAAAAGGAGAATCAGCAGTGTTTCATCACCCACATCCTACTGAAAATCAAAGGAGTACATCTGTCACGTCACATCAGCCTGGTTCACACCATGCAGACACTCACCTGTACCTCAGGATCACTGCAGGTGATGGGCTCTGCATATGCATTTACTCGGTCAGCAATGCGTTTCCAACAGTCCTGCGTGTTTTTGTTGGCTGCTGTGGTGTTGAACTTGCACGGCAGCACTGATTTGTGCTCTGCGTAGTCCTGCATGATGATCATACATTCTTCCTCCGAGAAATACGGTGAGCGCACCGTGATCTGAAACGGTGACTTACACAGTTGAACGCACCCCAAGGACAGACCGTGATAAGTTCACTCTGATTCAACTAATCCAACGTCTTATTGGGCTTCGTAGTACTGATCAACGCCACCTGGGACAACAGTGATTTGTCAAGTGCAAGTTCGCAATTAACCATCGAGTTAAGTCAGACCTAGTTAAATGCACTTCGTAGTATAGGCCCCAGAGCTGGGGGGGTGGGGTGGGGGGGTGGAACCATAATAGTAGCTACAAAGGGGGAGTAACTCAATATGAAAATCTATGTGTCTGAATACAGTGTCATTACAGTCTCTGTTGGTGTAATAGGCAGGCGTCCCAATACTTATATAAACTCATATTATGTGGACAAAAAAAGATGTAGAGCGCAGTGTGTTGAGCGCACCCACAAGCCCAAAAACCAACAAACTTCCAAAATAAAAGGATTTTCAAAAGCCTGCATTAACGCACAATAAAATAATCGTTGTTAAGTAAGCAATGAGTTAATGTGAGCCCAGCCCTAATTTTAATACATATGTGGCTGTCCTCACTAGGTAGAGCCAGCGAGTCCATGGTCTGTCCCTCCTCACCGTCAGGGGTGTTGATCTGCACTTTCTTCTGAGAGTTGAACCACCAGCAGCCTCCTACCAGCACTAGAGCCCCAGGAAGTGTCTATGGAACACTGGACCAAAACATCCCTTGTAAAAAAACAGCTATTATTCCTGAGAAGAACATAAAATAAAATAAAAACTGAATATTTAGCACATCAATCAGTAAAAACTCAGTAGTAAACGTAAGTGTACTTAAGAGCTTCCAAATGTTCAAGCTGATTTGTTAGAGGAGCAGAGTCCAAAGCCTCCATTTGTTTCTGCTGGTTTTCAGATCCTCCTGTGTCTCAGTATCTAACAGTGACACGTGTTCTAGAATCCTGTTGTCTTTATGACACAGAGTGATGTTTGCACTTCTGACACACATCCGTTCTACTGCACTGTAGTCTAGTTCAGTAATGCTGGATCTCCACCCACATAAAATAAAACCTCCTCATGAATTTGGGTCCCATTATTGACTCCTGCAGTCGTCCTGGAGGAAATTCATAGTTTCATCATATATATTTTATTAACGTGCTTAAATCATGTGTTTTAATTCAGATTAAAGCTGACATTGAACTGAAAAAGCTTGATAGTTTGTATTCAGATATGAAATAAAGTATTTAATTAGAAATACGGTGTAGAAGAGTGAAAAGTCCTACAATGTAAATGTGAAAAAACACAGATATGTTTGAACAGTAACACTTTATATAATAGTTTCATAATTAATAGGTAACTAGGCAGGAACTAAGTCCTGTACCTAGAAACCACACCACACTGTACTCAGAGTCTCTTCTGTGTTTTACTAGCAACCTCAGGTTTCTTCAGATTTGGAAGTTTGGGCCACAAATCAGTCACAGACAGACACCGGCTAAAATAGTCCAGAACATTTTTTACTTTACTGTTTAATGTTCAGGCCATGTTTCCTCCAGACACACTTACAGAAGTGTACCCTCCATATTTTTGTGTAATAATTTTTATATTTGAACAAATGAATAAGTATTATTTTCTACAGTGAATGAGGTGTAACTTCATTCTCCCTCAGAGTAACTTCAGAATGATTTAAAGTGAAGCACATGGTGACCCAGTTACTAATGAGAGCTGGTCCTGTTCCTCCTCTGGAGTTCAGCTGTGAAGCACATGATCAAATTAAAACTGACACCTGAAGTGATTTTTTTTTTTTTTTTTTAAGTGTTCAAAGTTCAGGATGAACCTGTAAGTCTTTAGTCTCTAGTCCAAGTCGAGTTCATGGCGACTCTAAGTCGTGGGTCAAGTTGTCTGAGAAACTGACTCTGATTCCTTTCTCTGGTGTTTAGTGATTAGTACATATTTAGAAAGTAACTTAGAAAGTGAAACCTTGTGAAACTGAAGGTCCTGAACATACGCTTGGAATCCTAGTAGTGCCTCGTGTAGCACACAATTCTAGAAACTCAGTGTTTCTTTAGGAAGCCTGGAGTAAAGGTGTGAACAGAGGGGCTCTCACACATTAGAGGAAGAACAAACTAGTGATCATTTGTGGTGTCTCTGAAAAATGAAGCAAACTACACTGAGAAATGCCCCTGATTCAAAGGGGGAGTTCTAGAGAATATATGTGTGACGTGGTGGAGAGACCAGTTAGAATCAGAGTCAGAACTGGGTTTATTAAGTAGGTTCCCCACACAAATAATGAAGAACAATAAATATGAATATGAAACATGAGTGAAAATGAAATATATGATGGTATGATGCTTAAGTGTGCAATGTTACTTAAAGTCACTTTGTGTATCTTCACCAGGATCCGTGAGACAGGGGAGGAAAATACTTCAGTCTTTCTCCTTCATTGCTGTATTTAAGTATCATTTTATAAGAGCTGGTTTTCCTCCAGTATTCCCAGGTTTTCCTGAAAGGGAACCCCTGATCAAAAGAGGAAAAACAGACTCCAAGAATCAGAGTCACGTGCTGCTGGCTGAGGAGGGGCAACACACAAACCCTGAATCTGAACCTGTGGGACTGAAACAGACTGGTTTCATTTGTTTATTGATTTATTTATGTTCATCATTTGAGACGCCGCGCCTCTTTCTTATGGAGTTGTTCAGTTTCTGAGTCTCTGTCTGATCATACTGACCGACTCCAGAAGAAAAGAGGACAACAAGAACAGCTAAAAACAAGAACACACTTTCACACTCTGTTCTGTTCTGAGATCATCCAAAGTAATGAGAAACATCCGACCAATCAGAACAGTCCATTCATCAACATCTCAGATCTGATCATTATAAAATCAGGGAAACAGAAAATCAACAAAAATTCCGTACTTTCATAACAAAACAGGACAAAACACAAGCAAAAAGAGGACATTAAACATGCAAAAGTTTAAACACCTTCAATTAAAATACATGTTTAGTTGATTTTCTGATTCTGATTTTAACTGAAAGTGAGACAAAACATCCTCTACAGGGAGTGAACTGGACTGTGATTATTTCAGAATTTTACTGCATTTTTGTTTATTTACTGAAATTCACATATTTACTTTCTTCATCTTTCTTTATTCATTTGTTTTTGTTTATTTAAGAGCACATCAATAATTTTAATATAGTTTTATATATAGTTTGTGTTAGTTTTAGTTTAGTGTTAAATTGTGGGACCCCTTCACACAGTGAGGAGCCCAGAAAACACCAGAAACAAGAGGAAGAATTCATTCAGAATCATTCACTACATAAACCACAGGACATTCAGGAACATCGCCACCTGCTGGGCAGTTTGGGTTTCAGCATAAGGAGTCGATTTTATAGAGTCATCAAAAACGTATGACATTTTCCCACTAACTTCATAAAATATTTCTATTTATTTGCTGAGTTTCACATGTTGAATAGAACATGTTAAATTATGTTGAATTCAGTAAACACACAGCACTTGAGTATTAAAAGTGCTGGAGTGTGTTCTCTGTAGAGGGCGCGTCCTTATTTTCTCTATCGAAACCTACATGTCACGTGACCAGGGGCGCCCAGACTTCTGCTCACCACTATTTATCTTCTCACCTTAATTCTAAACAGGTTGATTTTATAGAAAACATTTGACTTCACTTTCCCAGTATTTCTAGAGGACACTGCATCATGCTGGACATCGTTACATTCATTCTAGTTCAAATAATAACATGAACAGATTTATCTCTTCACAGTTTAAACATTTACAATGTTAATGATTTTTGGAGTCTTTCTTTAAGGAAACCACAAAACACAACAGACATCATTTAACATCACACAACCTCACAGTTCCACCACCAAATAAACCCCCAACCCGGAATCCAGCGTAGAGCGTCTGAGTGAATGTGGTGTGGACTGTGTGTAGGAGGGTCATTGTGTCAGAGACGCTGTAGAAGGACAGAGTTCCTGCACTGTGATCCACATACACTCCTATTCTGGAGGATGATGGTCCTGAGATCTGAGTCTGAATGTTGTTGTGCCAGAAAGAGGGAGGGGAAGAACATTCCAGACTCCAGGACTGATCATTACGTCCAAACTCACATTCATTACCCAGTCCTTTCCTCCTGATCCCTTTATATGAGACTGATATAGACACAAATCCTCCACTCCACTCAACCTCCCAGTAACAGCATCCACACACACTCTCCTTACTCAACACCTGAAAACACCAGCCTTTAAATCTCTCTGGATGACCCGAGTAACTCTGGTTATTTAAACACCACCCCACCACTCTGTTCCCCTCAGACAGTCTGAGAAACTGATGTACTGAGTTTGGATCCAGAGTCAGTCGACAGAAATCTAAAAAAACAGAAAGAAAAGAATAAACAACATTTCAGGATTTGACTGACAGAAAGTGTTTATTTGGAAAAAAAACAGCAGAAACTGTTTGTTTCCACATTTCTATAGTTTCATATTTTAGACACTCCCTGACTACCAGAGAAAAACACAACATTCATATTTAAACAAGACAGGAATTAATTTCTCTCTCTCACACACACACACTCTGTCTCTCTCACACACACACACACACACTCTCTCACCGTCTCTCTCTCACTCTCACCGTCTCTCTCTCTGTCTCTCACACTCTCTATCTCTCTCACTCTTTCACTGTTTGTGTGAGTGTGGTGTGTGAGAGAGAGAGTGTGTGTGTGTGTGTGTGTGTGTGTGTGTTTATTCTTACACTGTAGAAAATCATCTCTGGTTTTTGGTTCTGAGGGTAAAATCTTCTGAAGTGCTGCAGCTGTGGAGACAAACAATGAAAAGAGTTCATTATTATCATTATTATTATTATTATCATCATTATTATTATTATCATCATTATTATTATTATCATCATTATTATTATTATTATTATTATTATTATCATTATTAAATGTGTGAGCATGTGTGTGAATGTGAGTGTGTATGTGTGTGTGCGTGTGTGTGTGTGTGTGTGTGTGTGTGTGTGTTTAAATTTAAGTGATTTATAAATACTGGAAAGATCCTGAATCTCTTGTGCTGCTAAAATGACTGGAGAGAAAAAAAAACACATGAGAAACAATAAACCTAATGATGAACATTTTCTATAATCATGTTCAGATCTATTCATCTGCAGGACCAGGAGGAACAAGTTACTTTACTCTATTCATTTAATAAAAACTCTGAAATAATGACATTAATAAAATGTAATTACAGAAGAACAACCTGTAACATCTACTGTATACACAAGGTGACAAGGGGTGTTCTGGAGAAAAACACCTGAAGAGCAGCTTGGAAAGAGAAAGAAACTCATAAAAGATCATCAGGGGAAAGACTGACTGGTTCCAGAGAGACTAAACAAATGAGAAAGTTTTTCTAGAACAAACTCAGAACTAGAGATCAGGATCTAGAAAGAGAGCTGGAAGACCAGAGAAGTCCTGAAGGACCGAGGTCTGGATAAAAAGGAGCCTTACAGAAAAAGGAGTCAGGAGTAAAGTGGAGGCGTCACTAAATGATCAGCTTCTCCTTGTGAGGGAAGTAGAGACACAGGAGATTTATTTACTGATCAGTATGGAGGTGTGATGTTCCCCCTCTGGTGACTGGACATGGACTAACAGGCAGCTCAGCTGTAGGAGGGACTCACACTCACTACAATATTATTGTGGAAAGAAAAGTTCTGTTAAAGACATTTTCATCATGACCCACTGCAGAAGCTCCTCTTACCGTGTGGAGGGATTTTACTGAACTCCTTCCTACAGAATTCCTCCAGTCGCTCTTTCAGATCAGAGACAGATTTCCTCACTCCATCAAATGAGAGATGTTGGAGGACAGTGGTGCTGGTTGAGTCCCAGGAGTGGAAAGTTGGTCTGAGAAGTTCGGGGGAGTGTCGGGAGGATAAATCCTGTTTCAGTTCAAACATAAAATATGGAGAAAGGTACTTTTAAATCTTCCCTGAAATGAGGAGGAATTTTCGAGCTGTTCTGAGTTTCAGCTCTCTCTGTAGATCAGACAGTGGTCTGGAGGAACTGGATGTGATCCTCTGTGTGTGAGAGCTGCTCCAGCTCAGTGTCTCTCCTCTTTAGATCAGAGATCTCCTGCTCCAGTAGAGCGCTGTGTGAGGACACACACACACGAGACAGGGGTCTGTTCGAGATTTTAGAATTATTTTTCACTCTCTCACTGTGACTCTAGATTGGTGCACTCCTGCCCCTCCACCAGCTCTAACCTCACGACTCACCTGAAGATCTTTCACAGTTTCACCTCCTGCAGCTTCTTCTGGTTCTACTGGATTCTCTGCTGGAAGTTATTCTGAATCTCCACAAATACTCATCACAAACTCAATGGATGTATATTATCAAACAGAGTGTGAGATTAAATATTGAAACTTTAGAAAGAAAAGAAGTTCTGGAGAAAATTGGACAGTTTTATAAGAAAACAGGGGCTTGAGAAATTCCCTCCATCATACATTTGTATCTGCCTGCAAGGTTTTTTTCTGTTAAAAATAAAAAGCCCAAAACTGCTTTAATCAAAATCTGTCTGTGATTTCAGGAGGGTAGGAAATAAAGGTGACCTGTTGTTAAGGAAAACACATCTCCCACAGAAAGACAAGGCTTTGCGGGTGAAAGAAAAAACTGAATGGCTGCATGTTGCATGAACTGATGACATCGAATCTTCCTTTAAGGTGCTACAGAGCAGGAAAAAAGTAAAGGGCATGAAAATATGAAACTACGCTCTGCTGGACACCGGTTTGGAGAAATTATGAAAGTTCTCAGTATACTGTATATTGTATTAGTGACAATAAATGATTCAGTAACTATGATGAGCTACGCTTTAGTGTCCCGTCGCTGAAAGATTTTTGTTTTTAACGATTTTTTATGTTTTTATGTTTTAAAATCAGATTCATTTTGAAATTAATTACATTAGCGGCCTGTTGTCATGGGTTTAAACACCCTTATACAAATGATGTGTCAATTTACGGGTGCTGATTGGTCGCTACAGAGCGTTCCTGCCTCTACAGCAGAATGAAGCTTTACTCCCCACCACCACAAGAGGGCAGCACAGCACTGCTTCAGTCTGTCTCTGGGGTCGAGACTGGAGGCCAGACCATCAACCAATATATTACAAGGCAGACAGAAATGATTTGACCAAAATGATTGGTGCAAAAGTCTTGAGCCCCACCCCCTCCATTTCTTCATATTTTGCTTCCAAACAGTCAGACTTTTAGTATTTCCTCATGTAGTGATGAGAGACATTTCTCCAGGCGCCCTGAAGAACTTTCAGAGACATTCATTTCCAGTCCAGTCCCTGAACATGACCAGTTTCAGAGGAATGTTTTTTGTTTTAAGGTTCCAGATGATCAGGAGGTGATCAGTATACTGGTGGTGCTGAATGCTGAGTGGTTGGAACTCCTTTATCTAGGCTCCTTGTATCTTTAGACAC